>VDFB02091198.1:0-184361 GCA_007258455.2 Sequoia sempervirens | reverse complement strand
ATAAGAAGTTTGATGATCAAGTTTTATTCAAATCAATAAAATCGAAAATGTAATGATTCGAGTTGTGCATGTGTAATAGATGAAACTATAAAATGAAAAGAAAAGAAAACATTTTAATGAAAAACCCCCAAATACCTCTAAAAATGAGGATTTTCCTTTGGCTTTTTGTACAATGCTTCTTTGAACAACCCATTCACTATGTGTTGGTGTCGATATTATCCTTCAAGAATAGAAAATTTCCTTCATTTCACTACACCTCCACTAAGGGGTTGTTTCAAATGATAATGGGCATTAATGGTTTTTACCGCCCCATTCTCATAATTTGAATTTCCTTTTAATGTCGATGGCAGACCACGACCTTAGTGGGATTTTCTCAGGATATCATTTGTATTTTTATTTTTTGCAAAAAAGATCATTCTGACTAGAGAAATACTCTGTCAAAGTTGAATGTTTCAGAAAATACCCTTTTGTAGAGCTTGAAGTGGAGAATTCAAATATATATTTTTTTTAATATTTTGATTAGTTTTAATATATTTTATTTTTAAAATAATCTGAAGTGGAGTTTTAAAATAAAAATGAAAATAAAACTTATTACAAAATTAAATCCTATATAGAACACAATGGAGAGAGTCTTATTGAAAATTATATTTTATATTTTTGAAAATGATTAAAATTACAATAGTTAATGATCGATGGCCCATCAAATTCAGCAATGTTGACTTTAAAATGTTATTATGAGAAAAATATACAATGAAAATTTTGATTTTTCCATGCAGAAGATATTGAAGTTACCTATTTGGAGAAAAAAAAAAGGAGAAATGAAGTTTTTTTCAATTTGTTTCTTGATGACCCGTGAAGTCACTCTTTTATGAAATTTTCAGCATTCCAAAATTTGTCTTTAAATTGATAAAAACATAATGAAAACAATTTTTTAAAATATTTAAAAATTATAGGAATAAACTACATCAAAAGTTATACATTTCATTAGTTTACACCATTTTGAAATTCAAAACATAAAGACCACTTTTATGTGGTCGAAGTTCATAATTTTTTTTGCTATTGGTTGATTCCTTTATAAAGTGTGACACAGGTTTGTGTTTTTACCCCATGCAAACAACATTAAATTTTGAATTACACGCTTCCTCAAATCAAGGATGACTTGCAAACCACACACCATGCTTCATCACATCCTAGAATATTCCTATATCAACCTAAAATTCATCAAACTCCTTCACAATAATTCCCACCTTTAGAATGTGCACAACTTGTCCACTCAAACTACACTGCCAGACATTGCAACACTAAAATCCAACTTCTAGAGCACCAAACCACAAATACTCTTGACATAAGAAAGATATCAAAACCATCAACATATCTTCAGAATTGCATGGCCTGAAGAACAATTGTGAAGAAATGTGGAGCAAAAATATTTCTCCCAGACAACTTTGTAAGCAACATTGCAAAACTAGTTCACATACTGGTGAACATGGCTTCCTTTGACCATCAATACAAAAGCTGAAATTGGATATAGAGACTCTAAACACCTCTATCCAACAGATCCAAATCACATAGGTAAGTCTTCAACTCAAAAGAAATGCAAATCAAAACCAAAACACTTCTACAAACCAGAATACCTCTGCAACACCATGCTCCCTTATTTTATCAATTTTCTCAATATCCTCGACATCTAACTATAAATAGAAGCTTATCAAAGAAAAACCAAAGGTTAAGATCAATAAATTAACTAATGACAACATAATACAACTAATCAAAGCAATAATATCTTCTCAACCACTACACAACTATCACCAATGACAACACCTTCATACTTGCAACAATCTCCCCCTTTGTCATTGATGGCAACACAAGATGTGAAAAACCATCAAATATAACATACAACTTTGAACATACTCAATTTCATTTCCTCTTTTCTCCTTTCTCTCCATTGCACAATTAACTCATTACACTCTCTCTCCCTTTGATACTTTCCTTTTTCACATGTCTCATTCTCCCTTTTGTATAAACAAACTTTTTCACATGACTTCTCTCTCTCCCCCTTTGACATCAATGGAAAAGGTAAAATATTTTACATTTTTCTCCCCATTTGACATAGAACCAAGATAATTGCAACTGATCTAAATACTCCCCCTTAGGAGTGCACACCAATCAACTCAACAAATTATGCATAATGACAACATATATTCCATATTTCAACAATGTCACTACCTACTCCCCTAGAGAGGTAGCCACATCAGTCCAAACATGGAATGAATCCAAAGATCCACTAGACTAATGCATATTCATATGCATCTAGTTCAAAGGAGGGGGAATAACCTCCAATCTCTCTCAAAGATACTCAAAATTATCCTTAGGAAGAGCCTTAGTAAATATGTCAACAATCTAATGTTTTATAGTTCAAGCTTTACTTCATCCTCCACAACCTTCTCTCTCAAAAAGTGATACCTAATTGATATATGTTTTTTTCTTGAATGCTTCACAAGACTTTTTGAAATGTTTATTACACTTGTATTATCACAAAAGATAGAAATAGGCTCATCATACACCACTCTGATATCCTTCAATGTTTGTCTTATCCATAGCATTTGTCTACATCAAGATGTTGCTACAATATACTCAGTCTCCACAATAGATAAAGAAACAAAATCTTGTTTATTACTTATCCATGATACCAATCTACATACAAGAAATAATGCACCACCATTTGTACTTTTCCTATCATCCACACAACCAACCCAATCTGCATCTATGTAAGCACTCAATGTAAAATCAATATCCTTAGGATACCATAAGACATAATCCAAAGTGTTGTTCAAATATCTGAATATCCACTTTACTACTACAACATGTCTCTTTAGGTTCCTCTTGAAATCTAGCCACAAGACAAATTGCATACATGATATCCATTCTAGTAGTAGTTAGAGATAGCAATTCACCAATCATAGATATATACTTGCTCTGATCATCCTTAGGGGATTTGTCATCCTTAGTTTGCAACTAGTAACCATAGGAGTACATACCAGTTTGGATTCTTCTATTCCAAACTTCTTCAACATCTCTTTAACATACTTTGATTATGAAATGAATATTCCTTTCTCTATTTGATTGATTTGTAGCCCAAGGAAGAAATTCATCTCCCCAAACATAGAAATCTCAAACTATTTATGCATCTCTTTTGCAAACTTCCTACACATAGCTTCATTGCCTCCAAAAATCATGTCATCAACATAAATAACCACTATCAAGATTCTATCTTCTTCAACCTTAATGTAGAGATTAATGTTTGTTGTACCCTTATTGAATCCTTATTGTATCAAATACTTGCCCAACCTTGCATATCAAGCTCTAGGAGCTTGATTCAATCCATATAATGCCTTCATTAATTTGAAGACCATATTAGGTTTATCTAACAACTAAAATCCTTTTGATTGTTCCATGCAAACTGCTTCAAATTATCCATTCAAGAAAGTATACTTCATATCCATCTAATATACTTTAAAATCATTATGTGCTGCAAATTCCAAAAACATTTTGATTGCTTCCATTCTAGCCACTGGAGCAAATGTATCCTCAAAATATATTCCTTCAACTTGTGCATCAACCTTACACAAGCCTTTCCTTGTTTCTTACCACTTCTCCATTCTCATTTAACTTATTTCTGAATACCCACTTATTCCCAATAATGTTTTTGTTTTTAGGTCTAAGAACCAGTTCCTAAGTTTGATTCTTCTCAATTTGTATAAGTTATTCTTCCATTGCTTTCATCCAATGTTCATCTTCGCATTCTTCAATCACTTTCTTAGGCTCAACTTTAGAGAGTAAACATAGATTTACTTCTGCTTCAACAACTCTTCTTCTTGGCAATACACCTTTGCTTTTGTCACCAATTATCTATTCTTTAGAATGATTTCTATGTACATACTTAGAGGTCTTAGGGATATTTTTTGGAGCTTCTTCCTCTTCATTTTGTACTTGTTTTTTTATTATCTTTTTCTTCTTCTTCTCTGCAAGAAGATTCATTTGACTCATCCGTCTATTACTACTGAATTCCTCAAATCTTCATTAACCTTGACACTTGCACTTTAAAAAATCCTTCTTAGCCTTTTTTTGTAGCATTTGCAAGCTTTGGTTTTAGTGGAATATCCAAGGAAAATACCTTCATCAGACCTTGCATCAAACTTTCCTAAGTTTTCATCATCTTTTCTAATATAGCATTTGCTTCCAAACACTCTAAAGTACTTGACAGTAGGAATCCTTCCATACCATAACTCGTAGGGATTCTTTTTGTTGTTAGCTTTTACTTGGACTCTATTAAGTATGTAAACAATAGTATGAATTGCTTCTCTCTAGTATACTTTTGATAGGTTGGCTTTTTTCATCATATTCCTTGCAGCTTCTTGAATAGTCATGTTTTTCCTTTCAACCACTCCATTTTGCTGAGGAGTCCTAGGGGAAGAAAAGTGCCTTTTTATTCCATGATTCTCAAAAAATATGTTAAATTCATTAGAGGAAAATTCTCCACCTCTGTCAGGCCTCAACCTTTTAATCTTCAAATCCATCTCATTTTCAACCATAACTTTCAATGCTTTAAATCTATCTATATCTTCAGATTTTTCTCTTAGAAAAGTAACCCATGTCATTCTAGAGTAATCATCAATCAAAAGCATGAAATACCTATCACCTTGAATACTTATCACTCTTGTAGGACCGCAAAGGTCTGTGTGTACTAATTCTAGCAATCTAGTAGAAGATTGTTTCTTTCCCTTGAAACTACTTCTAGTTTTTTTTTCCAAATTGAAAATCTCTACAAACATCATTGATGGTATTTGTAATCCTCGACAGATCTCTCATTGCTTGAACTAAGCTAATTCTAACCAAGTTATCAAAATTGATGTGGCACATTCTCCTGTGTCATAACTAGCTATCATTAATCAGAGTCATAAAATAGTGACCATCAACACCCTTGAGCTGATAGATATTTCCATATGTCCTCTTTCCAACAACAATCATAGTTCTAGACCCTTTTGTGATCTCACATCCATAATCTTGAAACTTAAGATTGTATCCTTTTCTACGCATTTATCCAACACTCAAGAGGTTTTGCCTTAAAACTTTAACATAATAAACATCTTCACTGTTATGCTTGCCATCAAAATTGATTGAACCTAGTTCACAAATCTTAGCACCTAAATCGTCTCCAAGTTTAACAAGTCCTCCATCATTATTTTCAAGCTTAACAAACTTACTCTTATCTCTGGTCATATGATTTGAGCAACCACTGTCAATAACCTAATATCTTTTATCCTATCTAACATGAAAAGAAGATACCAAAGTACCTCTAGCTTTATCCTTTTTCTTTGGAACACTTTCCTTCACACAACTTTCAAAGTTAGCAAAACCATATTCATCTTTTAAAGCCAAGAACAAACATTCATCATCATCTCCATAATTAGATTCATCATTAGATATACCAACATCTTCTCTAACATAGTATCTTTTCTTGATTGATTTTCCTTTGCTTTCCTTGTTCTTATTGTTCATAGTTTTGTTTGGACATCTTGAAGCATAGTGGCTTATATTTCCACAATTGAAACATTTGAAAGGTAATTTACCTTTGTACTTATCAGTGTCTTTTTTCATTCTTCTTACAAAGTTAGCTTCCACATATCAAGATCATCTCCATTTGAATCTTCAATTTTTTTTTTATTTTCTAGTCTTGAAAGTAGTCTCCACTTTTTCACCATTCTTCAAACCAATTTTTATCATTTCAAATAAAGATAGTGTGCCAAACAACTGATCTCTAGTGTATGTATTAAAATTTTCAACTTCCTCAATAGAAAAAACCTTTTCACTATAAGAATTAGGATGAGTTCTAAGAATTTTCTTTACCACTTTAGGTTCTTTAACTTGTGCACCAAGACCTCTCATAGCACTTACTAGTTCATCAACCCTTTGCATGTAACTTGTAATTGTTTCATCTTTAGACATCTGCAAAGTCTCAAATTGTGTCTTCAAATTATACAACTTATCTTGTTTAGCCTTTTCATCTCCTTCATAAATGCTTTCTAGCTTATCCCAAACCTCTTTAGCATTTTTCAGATCCATAACTTTCACTAATTCAATATGTGCAAGACTACTCAAAAGAAAAAACCTTGTCTTACCATATGTTTCATAGGCCTTGATCTCATAACTTGTGCTTGGTCAATTCAAAAGTATGATATATATAGTCTTCACTACCTCAACAACATCAAATCCAAGGTAAATCAAATAGCCTTCCATCTTCACTTTCCAAAATGCATAGTCTATGCCATCAAACATAAGGATCTCCATCTTGCTCACCATCCCAAATCCACCTCAAGTGGTTAATATTTTCTTCAAGGAACCTTGATTTGATACCAATAATTAAATGAAGAAGACAAATGAGAGGGGGATGAATTAGTTGTATTAAATTAAAACATTAAAACATTAAAACCCTCAACATTAATTAGATCAACATGCATTCATTACACTCTTAATCCATTATAATGTTTGAACATGAAAAGAAGATAACATAAACTAGAAACAGCCAACAACATACACAAGAGAACACAAGATTTACATGGAAAGCCCTAGAAGAGAAAAACCAAGGTGAGGATTACCTCACAATATAAGAAATTGCAAAACTAGTACAAAGAGGCTCATTTCCAAAATAGGACACATTATCTGAAAAGGCTCACTACCGGAATAGAAAGAAGAAAGAAGATAGAATGTTACAAAGAGAACATTATCTCAATGCAATAGAAAATACACCACAACAGCTCCAACAACACTCACAAGCTTCAAGAGATCAAGATATCTTAGCTCACTACATTCAACAATCTTGTGTTATAGCTCACACTCCAATTCACACTTATGCACTTCATTTCACATCACATCACTCAACTCTATTCCACACTACCTCTCACATCAATTCACCTAAGAGGGAGGGTGAATCAATTGTATCAAATTAAAAAATTAAAACCCTTAATAGTAATCAGATCCACATGCATTCATTACACTCTTTTAATCCATTATTATATTTAAACATGAAAAGTAGATAACATAAATTGGAAACAACCAAAACCATACAAAGAGAACACCATATTTATGTGGAAAACCCTATAAGGGAAAAATCGCGGCGAGGATTAGCTCACAATATAAGTAATTAAAAAATTGGTACAAAGAGGCTCACTGCCAGAATAGGATGCACTATCTAGAAAGGCTCATAGCCCAGGCTCACTACCAGAATAGAAAGAAGAAAGAAGATAGAATGTTACACATAGGAAATTATCTCAATGCAATAGAAAATACACCATGACAACTTCAACAACACTTGTAGTCTTTAGGAGATCATGATACCTCAACTCACTACATTCAACAAGCTTGCATTATATCTCACACTACATTTCACATCACCACATTCAACTCTATTCCACATAAACTTTCTCTTGCATTGATTTACCTTGCATTTATACCATCCATAACTTGAAAAATATCTTCAAGTTGGCTACACCCGCCTTACACCTTACAAATCCAAAATAGGTTGGCATTAAGAATTCCCATGGTGGATAGGAATGAAAGTGGACCAATACAAAACTTAAATGGGACCCAAATTAACTCTCACATGCCACACTATACTTTCACTAATGCTTGATCATCTTCGAATGTAGTGTAAACACCAGTTCGACCGTTACTAGTGCAAACACCATTAAACTTTGAATTACACACTTCCTCAAATCAAAGACAACTTGTGAACCACACACCACGCTTCATCACAACTTAGAATATTCCTCTATCAACCTGAAATCCATCAAACTCCTTTGCAACAATTTGCACCTTCAAAATGTGCACAACTTGTACACTCAGAATACATTGTCGGACACTGCAACACTAAAATCCAACTTTTGAAGCACCAAACCATGAATACTCTTGATGCAAGCAAGAGATCAACACCATCAACATATCTTCATAATTGCAAGACTTGAAGAACAATTACGGAGAAATGTGGAGCACAAATATTCTCCCAGACAACTCTATAAGCAACACTACAAAATTGATTCACATACTGGAGAACATAGCTTCCTTTGACCATCGATCTAGATGCCAAAATTTGGATATAGAGACTCTAAACACCTCTATCCAACAAATTCAAACCACACAAGCAAATCTTCAACTCAAAAGAAATGCAAAGCAAAACCAGAACACTTTTACAAAGCATAATACCTTTGCAACATCATGTTTCTCAATATCCTCGACATCTAACCATAAATAGAAGCTTATCAAAGCAACACCAGAGGTTAACATCAGTAACTTAACTGATGAAAAAATAATTCAACTAATCAAAACAACAATATCTTCTTAACCACTACACAACTATCACCAATGGCAACACAAGCTTGTTGACATAATTGACAACACCTTCATACTTGCAACAAAGAATTCCTTACTTGTAGCACTCCTAAAAAACCCTAAAATTCTCGTACAAGTGCTCAAACAACGTGAATTTTGGAAATTATTTAAATAGAGATCATTTATATTCTTCAACAAACTCAAAAGAATACAATTGTTTCAAAAATAAAATCAAAATTGGTAGATAATAGCAAATTTCACCATTAAATCTCATACACGTGAACCACTTATTTGTGTATAGCCATTTTAGTAACTTTGAATTTTGATCATAGATCTCCATTGGTTATAACACATCAACAGTTATTGCAACATCGTTATATTTAAAAATATTTTATCTTTAATGGTGTGACAAGACCCTTCTTTAGTCACCACTGTGGCCCTCATGTGAACATGTGTCATCTTTGCACTTTATTGTGATATCAAATATCTCAAGTTTTAGGAATTTGTGATATGACAACACTTAAGTGATGTGGCATTATATCACATACTCACACATTAAAGAGCATGTCACTATTAAATCATGTGATGAACCTTGGTAATACAATCTAGTAACATTTTTCCACATGGAAATTCAAGTCAATTTTATTTGGTTGCATTTTTCATGTGTGTGGCTTGAATACTGAGCCCACCTTATAACTCATGAAATATATCACCTTACCAAAAATACTTTAGCAACTTAAGGACATGTATTTAATTTTTTGGCCTTCACGCCTTCTAAAAGAGCCTTTAATATGATCCTATGATAACTTGAGGAGCACAGTCCAATACAATTCATTTGTCCTAAATGATGTGTAAATCACTTTACACATGTCACATGTTCATGTCACTGTAAACCTTAGATATGTAATCTTTTGAACTACGTATGTGAAATATAGAGACACAACGAATTGGTGAAAATAGTCTTCAAACCTATGAGGAGAATAGAAAGCTTTGACCAATGATTGGTCATTTAAGAGAAATGTTAAACTTTAGGCCCACCACAAATACATGCAATATAAGAATATATCACAAGGATAAAGACCAACACATAGGTACAAATATCAATATATCAAGATGTTGCAGGATTAAAATAAGAATTAATATGATCCTATGATAACTTTTGCAAGCTCAATGCTATCATAATTGAACATGTGGATAATAGTGGGGCCAACCTTTCAAAGGGAATTTAAGTGATTTTATAGTGAACATATGATAAATAGGTAACTAAAAGCTACTTAGATCGAAAGGGCTAGTCACTCAATGGGACGAGGGACATAAGTTTGTAACTTAAACAATTAGTAACCAAGCATATAGCAAGTCAACTCAAAATTAGAAAAAAAAAAAGCAACTAGGCACGCAAGGTTTAGGGTTTTGAACCAAAATGAAAATACCCTTTTAGAAAAGCATTGAAAACCCTATTTTTGAAAAAGGACTACCACTCCCTAGGTCTGACACCCTTGACACTGAGAAAATATCCAACCTTAGGATTTACAAATTTACAACTTAGAGCAATGACAAGCTCCATGAACTCATGCATTGAAAAAATAATCCCAAATATGTAATGAAATGACTTGTACAATAGAATAAGATGATATGAAATATGTTGCAAATACTTGATAATAACTGAGAATAACAAGCCACTTCGAGGGGGAAAACCTCCAAATATCTCCCATGAGAACATAATTCAATATGATGATGAAATAAGACTCATAACCTCCTATCTATACCTATTAATTCCTAGGATATCACCTAGGTTGACTTAGACACTCCTATATAAGCCCTAGGCTGACCTAACTAACTAAATAATAATATAATAATGATAACATGACTTAATTAGGAGTTAAGATAGCCACACACCAACTATTCATAACTTGATGTACACCAATATTAAGGGCATAGCATGCCCCCCTCCTCAAAGAATCATTGTCCTCAATGCTAATCAAGTGCGGATTTTTCTGAATGAACTCCTTGTCCTCCCATGTGGCATCTTCAATTGGTAAATTCTTCCATTGGATGAGATACTCAGTGAGAGTTCTATTCCTCAACTTCTTTATGCATGTTTGACGAATGCACTCTGGTTCCAAAATTATTCTTCCATCTTCATCAAGCTCTAGTAGTACTGTTTGAGTTGGAATATTATGCCCAAGTACCTTCTTCAAACAAGAAACCTGAAAAATTGGATGTATCTTTGTTGTTGGTGGCAACTCTTGCTTGTAGGAAACACTACCGATCTTTTGCATGATTTGATATGGCCCATAATACCTTGAAGACAACTTATTATTCTTTTTTTGTTGCTTCAGTGAAATTTTCTTATAAAGTTGCAATCTCAAGAAGACCTAATCCCCAACTTCAAAACTTCTTTCACTATGATGTTGGTTTTCCTATTGTTTCATTCGATTCTATGCCATGGCTAAATTCTCCTTAAGTCTTGAAAGTACCTATTGTTGATGAAGAAAGTGGTCCTCTACTTCTTGAACTCTTGGTGACACCTTTAATGATGATGTGATGGAAGGAGGATGATATCCATAAAGTGCCAAAAATGGAGACACCCAATGTACACCAATATTAAAGGTGTAGCATTCTAAATGTGTACCCTACCAAAATGCATAATGTATAATGGTTAGGAAAAATCACTAGATATGAAACACTAGTGGAACATCTCCCTACACAAGTTGTTGATAAGCATGAGGAGTGTTCTGATACAAAACTTTATACTAATTCCAACATCTAGTAGCTATCTAATGATGATTTTAATACAAGAGATCCTCCAACTTAGATCCTTAAACTATAGCTATTACATCTTTTCAATTTTATCTATTTAATGTATTCCAAATGCAATGTATGAATGTATATAACATCACAAGGGGTTATTATAAAACACATTCATTTAAATTTATACATGGAAAATTATCTTCTCTAATTAGGTTATTGACCTTGGGTATTGTAAATGAGCATAAAGGCACAAAGTGATAACTAAAATAGGGGTGTACTATGTAGTGGGTATGGTTTGTACTAGGGTTAGTGTTTAGTTATTGTGGTGATATTTTTTATAGAACCTTATGGAAACCCCCTTATTCTTGTAGAAATAGAAGTAAAGAAGGTCTTACCTGCCTCAGTAATTGATCCTTATTTTCCCAACCTAAATATAGATTTTCTCCAAGGTTTGACACCCCTAACACTTAAGATATCCAACCTTAAGGATTTGAGAATTTACAACTTGGAGCACCAACAAGCTCCATTAAATCATCCCTAAACCTTGCATATAGCTTTACTAGCCACTACTAGTTCAACATCAAGCCCCAAACTTACTTAGTACAACTCCTACATTGAAAATAAGAATCCCTAATATAGGCCTTCTAAATGTGTACCCTACCAAAGTGCATAACAACATATAATGATTGGAAAAAATAACTAGATATGAAACACTTATAACACATATTTCTCCATAAGTTGTTGATAACCATGATGAGTGTTCTGATACAAAACTTTATACCAATTTCCAACACCTATTAGCTAGCTAATGATGATTTTAATACAAGAGAGCCTCCAACTTAGATCCTTCAACCATCACCTTACCTTGTATGTGAACCTTTTAATTTTTGTTTTATGTTCTACTATCTCCACTTATGTTGTCATGCACTAAGTAGAGCTAGTGTTTGATATATGTAGTGATGTTCCTCACCCACTTGTATAGATTTTTCATGTGTTGCCCCTTGTCTTTTCCATCTTTAATAAAATAATTTGTGGAAGATCTGTAAAGTACCAAGGACCACCAACCCTTAGTCATGTTGACCCAAAATGTTGCTTCTCCTTTCCATCCATTTTTTCATTGATCTTTTCACGCCCTCTTCCAAGTGTATTAAAGATTTGAGGAACAAGAGCAATCAATTCTAATAGTCACACCCTTCCTTACACACTAGCAATGACCAAGAATTTCAAAAAGTCTACTCTTTCAAATAAGCTTCTTGTCACATTGCATTTCATTCATCACTTATGCCACTACCACATACTTGAACCCACTTACCCATTCATACCTAGCACTTTTCATGTTGTGTTTCCATGTTATATTCTTATAAACTCTAGATATTTAAGTATATTCCATATTCTCATCATCCATTAGATGTCCTTTCGACCTTTTACCTACATGTTGAGCACAATATGTACCATCAAGTCTATAAGTACTATTTTTCTCTACTCATCCCAATATCTTCTCAACCACTACACAACTGTCACCAATGACAACACAAGCTTGTTGACATCAATGAAAACACCTTCATACTTGCAACGAAGAATTCCTTACTTGTAGCATTCCTAGAAAACCCTAAAACACCCTTACAGGTGCTCAAACAACTTGAATTTTGGAAATTATTTAAATAGAGCTCCTTTATGTTCTTAAACAAACTCAAAAGAATGCAATTGTGTCAAAAATTAAATCAAAATTGCTAGATAATAGCAGATTTCACCATTAAAGCTCATACACGTGAACCACCTATTTGTGTATAGCCATTTTAGTAACTTTGAATTTTGATCATAGATCTCCATTGGTTATAACAAATCAACAGTTATCACAATGTCGTTATATTTAAAAATATTTATCTTTAATGGTGTGACAAGACCCTTCTTTAGTCACCACTATGGCCCTGATATGAACAAGTGTCATCTTTGCACTTTATTGTGATATCAAATATCTCAAGTTTTATGAATTTGTGATATGAAAATAGCTTGTGATATGAAAACACCTAACTGATGTGGCATTATATCACATACTCACACATTAAATAGCATGTCACTAGTAAATCATGTGATGAACCTTGGTAATACAATCTAGTAACATTTTTCCACATGGAAATTCAAGTCAATTTTATTTGGTTGCATTTTGCATGTTTGTGGCTTAAATACCCAACCCACCTTATGTCTCACGATATATAAATATATCACTTTACCAGAAATACTTTTAGGACACGTGTATAATTTTTTTGGGCTTCACACCTTCTAAAAGAGCCTTTAATATGATTCTATGATAACTTGAGGAGCACAATCCAATACAATTACTTTTCCCTAAATGATGTGTAAATCACTTTACACATGTCACATGCTTACATCATTGCAAACCTTAGATATGTAATCTTTTGAACTATGTGAAATAGAGAGACACAATGAATTGGTGAAAATAGTCTTCAAAACCTATGAGGAGAACAAAAATCTTTGACCAATGAGTGGTCATTTAAGAGAAATATTAAAACTTCAGGCCTACCACAAATACATGCAATATTAGAATATATCACAAGGATAAAGACCAACACATAGGTACACATCAATATATTGAGATGTTGCAGGCTTAAAAATAAGAATTAATATGATCCTACAATAACTTTTGTGAGCTCAATGCTATCATAATTGAACATGTGGATAATAGTGGGGCCAACCTTTCAAAGGGCATTTAAGTGATTTTATAGTGAACATATGATAAATAGGTAACTAAAGGCTACTTAGATCGAAAGGGTTAGTCACTCAATGGGACAAGAGACATAAGGTTATAACTTAAACAATTAGTAATCAAGCATAGCAAGTCAACTCAAAATTAGAAAAAAAAAAGCAACTAGGCACGCAAGGTTTAGGGTTTTGAACCAAAATGAAAATACCCTATCAGAAAAGCATTGAAAACCCTAATTTTGAAAAAGTACTACCACTCCCTAGGTTTGGCATCATTGACACTAATAAAATATCCAACCTTAGGATTTACAAATTTGCAACTTAGAGCATTGACAAGCTCCATAAACTCATACATTGAAAAAATAATCCCTAATATAGGCCTTCTATGTAATGAAATTACTTGCACAATAGAATAAGATGATATGAAATATGTTGCAAATACTTAATAATAATTGAGAATAACAAGCCACTTCGAGGGGGAAAACCTCCAAATATCTCCAATGAGAACACAATTCACAATATGATGATGAAATAAGACTCACAACCTCCTATATATACCTATTTATGCCTAGGATATTACCTAGGCTGACTTAGACACCCCTATATAATCCCTAGGCCAACCTAACTAACTAAATAATAATATAATAATGATAACATGACTTAATTAGGAGTTAAAATAGCCACAAGCTGACTATTCATAACCTGATGTACACCAATATTAAGGGCATAGCATGCTCCCCTCTTCAAAGAAGCATTGTCCTCAATGCTAATCAAGTGTGGATTCTTCTTAATGAACTCCTCATCCTCCCATGTGGCATCTTCAACTAATAAATTCTTCCACTGGATGAGATACTCAATGAGAGTTCTATTCCTCAGCTTCTTTGTGTGTGTTTGATGAATGCACTCTGGTTCCAAAATGATTCTTCCTTCTTCATCGAGCTCTGGTAGTACTGTTTGAGTTGGAATATTATGCCCAAGTACCTTCGTCAAACAAGAAACATGAAAAACTAGATGTATCTTTGTTGTTGGTGGCAACTCTAGCTTGTAGGCAACACTACCGATATTTTGCATGATTTGGTATGGCCCATAATACTTTGGAGATAACTTATTATTCTTTTTTTGTTGCTTCAATGAGACTTGCTTATAAGGCTGCAATCTCAAGAAGACCCAATCCCCAACTTCAAAACTTCTTTCACTATGATGTTGGTCCACCTACCGTTTCATTTGATTTTGTGTCATGGCTAAATTATCCTTAAGTCTTGAAAGTACCTATTGTTGATGAAGCAAGTGGTCCTCTACTTCTTGAACTCTTGGTGACACCTTTAATGATGATGTGATGGAAGGAGGATGATATCCATAAAGTGCTAAAAATGGAGGCACCCAATGTACACTAATATTAAGGGCGTAGCATTCTAAATGTGTACCCTACCAAAATGCATAACGTATAATGGTTAGAAAAATCACTAGATATATATGAAACACTTGTGGAACATGTCCCTACACAAGTTGTTGATAAGCATGAGGAGTTCTTTGATACAAACTTCATACCAATTCCAACACCTGGTAGCTAGCTAATGATGATTTTAATACAAGAGATCTTGCAACTTAGATCCTTAAACTATAGCTATTAATTTTTTTCAATTTTATCTATTTTAGTGTGTTCCAAATGCCATGTATGAATGTATATAAAATCACAAGGGGTCATTATAAAACACATTCATTTAAATTTATACATGGAAAATTATCTTCTCTAATTAGGTTATTGACCTTGGGTATTGTAAGAGAGCATATAGGCACAAAGTGATAACTGAAATAGGGGTGTACTATGTAGTGGGTATGGTTTGTACTAGGGTTAGTGCTTAGTTATTGTGGTGACATTTTTTGTAGAACCTTATGGAAACCCCCTTGTTCTTGTAGAACTATAAGTAAAGAAGGTCTTACCTACCTCAGTAATTGATCCTTATTTTCCCAACCTAAGTATAGGTTTTCTCCAAGGTTTGACACCCCTAACACTTAAGATATCCAACCTTATGGATTTGAGAATTTACAACTTGGAGCACCAACAAGCTCCATTAAATCATCCATATACCTTACGTATAGCTTTACTAGCCACTACTAGTTCAACATCAAGCCCAAAACTTACTTAGGACAACTCCTACATTGAAAATAAGAATCCCTAATATAGGCCTTCTAAATGTGTACCCTACCAAAGTGCATAACAACATATAATGATTGGAAAAAACCACTAGGTGTGAAACACTTATGACACATATTTCTCCATAAGTTGTTGATAACCATGAGGAGTGTTCTGATACAAAACTTTATACCAATTTCCAACACCTATTAGCTAGCTAATGATGATTTTAATACAAGAAAGCCTCCAACTTAGACCCTTCAACCATCACCCTTACCTTGTATGTAAACCTTTTAATTTTTATTTTATGTTCTACTATCTCCACTTATGTTGTCATGCACTAAGTAGAGATACTGTTTGATATATGTAGTGATGTTCCTCACCCACTTGTATATATTTGTTATGTGTCGCCCCTTGTCGTTGCCATCTTTTATAAAATTATTTGTGGAAGATGTAAAGTACCAAGGACCACCAACCCTTAGTCATGTTGACCCAAAATGTTGCTTCTCCTTTCCATCCATTTTTTCATTGATCTTTTTCACCCCCTCTTCCAAGTGTATTAAAGATTTGAGGAACAAGAGCAATCAATTCTAATAGTCACACCCTTGCTTACACACTAGCAATGACCAAGAATTTCAAAAAGTCTACTCTTTCAAATAAGCTTCTTGTCACATTGCATTTCATTCATCACTCATGCCACTACCACATACTTGAACCCACTTACCCATTCATACCTAGCACTTGTCATGTTGTGTTTCCATGTTATATTCTTATAAACTCTAGATATTTAAGTATATTCCATATTTTCATCATCCATTAGATGTCTTTTCGACCTTTTACCTACATGTTGAGCACAATATGTACCATCAAGTCTATAAGCATTATTTTTCTCTACTCATCCCAATATCTAAAATTAAATTGCAACTATTAAAATCTTATCAATGGACAATTCCTTCCTCATTCCTTCTATGTTTGCATATAGACAAAATTAAAAGCATGCCAATATTCCAAAAATCAAAAGCAATATCCATAACTACCTATTCTGGAATCCTTGGTAATAAACCCTTGCATCTTACTTGTTGCATGGGGTTAAGCCATGGAGGTGATATATATATAAACTTCTACACACACACACATGAGAAGAAGTTAGAATACAAATAAAAAATAAAAGTTGAAAGAGTAAAAGCATCCAAAAGCTCAAGGAATTCCAAAGCTATATCAAAGTATCAAAGAAACTCAAAGGTATTATCAAAATCAAAAGAAAAATATCTATCAAGATTGAGGATTCTCATTTTTCTCTTTTGAGCCCACTACATATCTCTGTGATTTGTCCACCATAAGCCATTCTATGATGAGCCCTAAGCTAGGATGCCTTCTTTGCCCATTCTATCGGTATCCATGAGATAAGAAGTACACATTAGCAAAAGCATATTCCCCTCTACATATCGACCTCCTGAACCCCATAAGATTGACTACTTCCACAATCCCTCAAAGTCCAAAAAAACACTTTTCATGACCCTCCCCTAAGCATTTTAATATACAAAGTTGATAAATACTCAAACTATTAAAGTTGTAGGTGAAGTAGAAGGAAATTATGAGAATCTCTCCCATGGGATATATTTCAATAAGTTACAACTATTTTTCTATTAATTAAAATATATATAGCTAATATTAATAAAAAGGTTCAAATCTATAATTTAGACAAAAATAAAGAAATATAGTAATAATTGAAAGTATAATTTTTCCATTGTCTATAAAATAAATTGTAAAGTTTCTGTTTTTACCCATATTTTAGATCACACTTTACAATCAGCGTCCAAACTGATGGAAAAAAGCTATACACAATTGTTTCGAAAGCTTTCCAATTTAATATAAGAATAGTTCAAATTTTGAGTCTCCTATAAGATTGAAACTCCACAAGTAAGGAGGAAGATTCTCTACATGGGCATTTGTGTGCCAGGTGAAAATGAAGGGTAGGAGGTAAGTTTCAATTCGGGCATGCATTTTCGTGACGGTAGAATGCAAATCTGATTGCATTCAAAGGCAGTATAACCAGCTTTCTTGCTTGTAATTAAAGTTAGGGTTTTAGATATATATGAATTTCAGTGACCTAGTTCAGGGAAGGCGAAATGAAAAAGGGCATTAATGTGCCAGAATGAATTGGTATGGCGGCTCTATGATTGCGCAGAAGCTTGTGTTCAGACTCGGCCTTGCATTAACAGAATATACAACTCAAGCTTTCAATGAAGACTGCCAGTCATAAATAAATACTTCAGAAATTGGTATGTTAATCTACAGCTTACCAGATGAGGCTTGTATTTCAAGCCTTGTGCCCTACTAGATTGGTTTTGTTGATTTGACATTCGATTTGAAATTACCGTAAATGGTTATAGATAGGCCCTATTGGAGGTCATCTCCATGATTCTTTTTAGTCATTTGAAATTATAATATAATTTTGTTGGCTGTCATAGTTATGTGATAGATGCTCTGCTTTAACATGCTTAACGTTGTGTGTCCTGGGCATACCTCATAATTCCAAAGGGCATTTGGTCAAACAAATTGTATACCCTTTCTCATGCTTTTTATGTTTTGCATCACATTATTTCTGCAGTGACCCTGCATTCATATTATATATCTATCACTTTCCCAAATCTTAGCATGCTGCTGGGAATGATCTGTAGTCGGATTTACATCAATCCTGGGATTTTCATGCAATTTCAATAATCAGTTGATTGCTTGATCCTTGACACTGACGATCATAAATACTTTTGATGGGTATCAGTTGATTTTTCAATAGTATTTTGTTCTTGATTTGTAGGAGACATGTTAAGGCCCACATCGGCTTTGTCCCCGTTTGATGATTGTGTTGAATTATTGAACTGGGTTAAATAACCAAAGCCTTTTGATTGACAACTATTTGAGTTTCAGGTAAATAAAGTATATTATGGAAAGTAAATCACCTCAAGCATGGTTTTGTAGATAATAATCCTGAGTATAACCATGACTTAAAAAATAAGTGTTATCAGAATATAGAGATTGGTTGTGGATCCTATGATGTCTTTGGGGATAGTAAAATTAGACTTATATGTTACATTTTGGAATTGAGTTATGAGTGGATGGAAAGGGTCAATGGTATTATCTAGACTTGTAACCTTACTATTGCAATTTAATGAAGTGTTTGGTTTGCTATGGAGTTGAGGTAAGGTTCCTACAGTTGAGTATTATTTAAAAGGTCTTTTTTGAGTATTTGAATTGGTAAAGATTTTGAGATCCTTATGAGTTATTGTTTTCTTGATATGAAATTTCACAATGTTCCTATAATTGTATGAAAATCGGGTATTTATCTTGGAAATTTATACTGTGATATTTTCTTGCAAGACTTTGTAATGTACCTTCGGTTGTGTCTAGTTGTAGGCTATAGCATAAGTTACACCATGGCATACATGTTAGTATTGATACACATTTTCTTCCAAAGAATGATATCATGTTTAAAAGTGCACCATTGTGTTTGCAAGTTGATATTTCTTTGCAAGACTTTGTAGTGTACATCCGATTGTGTCTAGTTGTAGGCTACAACAAAAGTCATATCATGACATACATATTAGTATTGATACACATTTTCTTCTAAAGAATGATATCTTGTTCAAAATTGAAAGACTGTCTTTGCAAGCCATTACATTAAATTATCACTATTAGAAGGCAACTTAATGGAAATCCTAGTATGAATAGTTGAATCTTTGGATTATGAGGAACCTATGTTGAGATTTGCATTTTTTATGGGAGAATGAGAACTATAATAAGGAAAGCTATATAATATTCTATGTTAGGATGATGTCATAGTATAACATAAAGGAGACATGGATATCACCAGTATGGTGTAGTATGACATCATCATAAAATTTCTCAATCTTGTGTGTGTGTGTGTTATACATACATGTTTGTATACATATATACATACATATATATGTATGTATGCATAATTTTTGGCAAATGAATAAGCTAAAAATGAAACATTTGGCATTGTTATATAATCAAGTGTTATCAATACAAATTATATCTTTGTATTTTTTTCTATGTGTGATATATTATATCTTAGGTTTTGATTATTGTCTTTGAACCTTGGTTAATAATTTTTTTATTGTTTGGTTCAGTTCAACTATATATGGATTATCATAGTTTGGTAGTTAGTAAGTTGTCCTTTGCTCCATGGAATTTATGTATGGATGTTAAAAGATTAGTTTGTTGTTAAGCTATATTGATGTAGCCCATGATGGGTTTCAATCATGATATCAATGTAGTTATTTTTGTCCGCCATGAACTATAGAGCCTTTGTTTCCATTAAGGATATGTAGGTAGGGCCATTTCAATAAGCAATTGAGGAATAGGTTTGGTCCCTAGGGTGTTGTTGATTTGCAATTTTTCTGCAAATCCTTGTGTTCCTAAATGAAATAAGTAGTTGGAGAGTGCTATCTACTTGTATATTATTTTTTTGGTATATTGCATTAATTGTTTAGCAAGCATGTTTAAGTGTAAATTATTGTAATATGATTGTATTGCATGATATATTTATAATTAGATAGATATGAAATACTTTGATTTATTAAATGCATGGAAAGTAACTATGAATTATGATTCAATACCCTTGTATTGTAAAAATAGGTATCTATATGCTAGTTGACAACTATAACTTGTCTAGTCCCAATGCACTATATTACTTGAATGATATTTTATATCCTAGTTAATCCTTATATTTGTGTGGGATGGATTGACTAATTGTGAAGGCATGCTTATGCTATGTATCTTTAAGGACAACTATTATGTCAAGAAAGATGATGTTTATGAAGAAGTAAGAACTAACGTATATTTAAAAATTGATTTGAACATGGTACATAAAATTATGGCTACTACCTAGCGTATTTGTGTTGTAATTTGTATCAACGAGTAATAAGGTTATAATGTGTGCATACATTATTTAATTATTAAATTGAACGCCTTTCTAAGTAATGGATTGTTTTTTATGATGCCATATGAATAATTTAGACAAAGGGTGTGCATTATTCTAAAAAGTAGATATTAAATTGCTAGATTATTCTCTAGTAATTCCTAAGATAGTCTTGTGTAAAGAAGAGTTGAGGTGGTTCTATTAAAATCTAGATAAGTTCAATTATTTTGATAGAACATAACTAGCACATTTTGTGGTATTATAACCTCCTCCTACCTTTAGGAAGATATTCTCTTACTTTAGGTAGGAGGTTTAAACAACACCATTCAGTAACGCATTGGGTTAACTTAACTATATACACTAGTGTCAAGAGGTCAATACATTGTCATTAGTGCAAGAAGTTGGATTAACTTTTTGGCCAAAAAGTGGAAGTGTTCTTTTTTAAACCAAAGTTTGTCATAGCTGGAGTAAAAACTTGAAGCACTTACATAGAATTTTAAGAAAGTTTAGTAATATGAAATGTAAGATTTTGAGTCTAGTTTCTAATTATATAATTTATTCTAATACCTATATGATACAAGTTAATTTTGTAAAGGATGTACAAAAATCACCTTTTTAAAGTCATTTTCTTAGGGTCATAACATGCACATTTAGGATAAGCATAATTTAACTTTAAAATATTTTTCTATTTAATTTTGGGAAAGATATGCATTATAGTGAAGTTTGGTAAAGATATTTTTTATCATTTTTTAATTAATTTTTGTTTTCCTTAATTATTATTTTTGAAACCCCTCATTTATCAAAAACATAATTTGAGATAAGCTAAGATCATAACATATTTTGTTTTCATTGTGTAAAGAATGATTCCTAGATTGATGACATGTTTATTAAAAAAATTTAAAAATTAAATTTATTAAAAATATACTGTTAGAAATCCAAAATAGATTGAATAACCCAATGAACTTTATAAGAGAAATTCAAAACTACATAAACTGGAAAAACATAAATAATGCAAACCTAAAATTCTGAGAGATATGCAATGTTAGGATGACAAAATTGCATTGAGAGCTTCCAAAATTAAAAATACACGTCAGGCAGTGAGTTTATATAGAAATAAGAAGAGGATGGAGGGGGTGTATCAACTAATAGGAATTAATCATCAATATTAAATTAAGTGATGAAAAATTAACTACACCTTTTAAGGAATTGTTTGATATTCAAGGGTAGAGAATGAAGAGCACTCTCAATGGTTTTGTCACTTTGTTGATCTGAGAGTTAGGTTTGGACTAAGTGAGCAGATTTTGAGAACCCCGACTATACCTTAGACAACTCTCTGCTACAGGACAACAATGCAGAACAGGGAAGACGACGCGACGTGTTGGTGTTTCACAAGTGTGTTGTCATCCCTATGGATAGACAGTGAAAAAGGATGGTCAAAGGTATTAAAAACCTACTAACATCCTAGCTACTAAGGTTTGAAGTGATAACAAAAGCAAGAAATAACAGAATAATAGAATAATGAGAGAAATGTTATAAGAAATGACAAGAGTGAAAGGTGATGGAAATAAACTTACGAAAGGTCCAATTCACTAGAAATCTCCACACAAACAAGTACCTACACACAACAAAGCAGGGAAAAATGTTGGGGCTGTTTTGAGGCTTGTTGCAGTCAAATCCTTGTTTTGGTGTTTCCACCTCCACGGACAGCCAGTATAGCAACAATATAGAAAATTGATAAAGAAATTATGCTAGAAAGGAAAGGATACTAAAGAATACAATAGGCACTACGTTAGTCAAATCCAACAACAATGCAATATTAAGCAAATAATACCACCCTCAACCAAAGGCACTCAAGGCCAATGAGAGAGGAATACAAGTCTACAATTGTGGCAAAGTTGACATGGCTGCAACGATGTTGAAGGAAGTCTCGCAAGACACCAAGTTGCAGCTTTTGTGGTAGATGTGAAGAATGTTGTGATGTTGGAATAATTGATAGTGCAACAAGTAGCCCCAGAGGTGTGAGAGAGTGTGAAAATTGTCAAGAAGCTATCCAAGAGTGTGTAGAGGAATGAATTAGAACTAGAGATAGTCATTTTAGATAAATTTGGGAGGGAAAGAGTAGTTCAAAGTTCGGTTGAAGAGCACAGATACATTACACTTTGGTTCCAATGACAAACATAACGCCTTTGCAAACTCTAGAGGTAGGAATCCTATCAGGACAACAGTGCACCGTGCAGATGTCTACATGTTGTACACGCATATTCAATAGAAATTACCCCACCGACACTATAAATAGGCACCAAGTGGATGGAGTACAAACTAAAGATGCAAAATTACATTGTCGGGTTTGATTTTTCTAAGGTGAAGGGTGTAAAAGGGGAACTTGCAAGGGGGGTGCAAATTCGCGTATAAATAAATACCCATGTACATATCAAATTTCCCTAAAGAAGAAGAAGCCCCCCCTCGTAAATAAAGAGGACACCACCCACAAAAATATGGAGAGAAGAAGAAGAGAAGGACTTAAGTAGACCCCTCCCCCCAAAGAGATCCAATGGTAGATGCTCATAAGTGGATGGAGAAGATCGTCCATAATTGTTGAACAATGTTCCTCCCCTTATAAGAAACAAAACCAAATGTGTATGCAAGTTATCTCCCAAGTCCTAAAAGGAATATGTAGAAAGAAGGTGCAAGATATATGAATTATTTGAACTTGGCTCAAGCATCTCCATGTCGATGTTGAAAGATTTCATAATAAAATCAAGCATTCTAGGGCACACTGTTAAAAATGAAAACTCATAATCTCCTAAAAATTGAAGTAGAACATGATCTAAAGACTCAAGTATCTCCTAAATAATTTTTCTCCAAATATTGATCCAAAGTATCCACACTCATGTCAAACTATGGTGAATGATCGTGTAGAGAATGAATGAGAGGGTCAGAGTGTTCCTGTTGGAAGTTTGGAAATCTGTCATTGTTGATGTAGTTTGGCAACATGAGCATGAAGTGTACATACATTGATTGATTCCATTGACCCAATGTTTTCGTTGATGTCAACATTATGGGGAAGCTTTTTTTTTGTGTCATTTTTACAGTACTAACTAAACCAGAAAGTTGATCTATCAGGAATTTGGCTAAGTGTTTTCTTTTGACAGTGTTGTGGTTTAGTGTGTCAATTTTTGGGTCTGCACTTCAGCGCAAGAAGAGGTATAACTCTGAGCTTTTAACCATATCATGAAGACTGGCTTATACAACTATATTCAAGATCTCATGAAGTTTTGTGAAGTGTAGTGGAAGATATCAATGACAAAGTTCAAATTTGTATATCACAGTCATTTCTCTATTTAGTATATCAGTGTGGGAGATTCCACATTTCCTTGAGAAGAATGTTTTTGTGTTATAGTTCTAAAGTTAGACTCACTGATGTCGGTGAAATGTGAATTTGATGAAAGATCAAATCTGGAATTTGCTTTTATGGAGAAGTGTATGTATGATTGAAAGTTTTTGTGATTAGGTCCAATTCTTGGCTGACCTAATACATTATATGCGTTGAAAAGATTAAATATATGTTGTGGATGTTTGTAGGATCTATTTTAGATCCATGCCAACCTAAATTAGGCATTACACGTATAGTTAAGTGCAAGGATGGTTGTTGAATCGAGTATGAAGCTGACAAAGCTATTTTGGATTATTTTTCTTCACATCTAATTAGGTTGACCTAATTGATGTATGCGGATGTAATTGGGTATATATATGTGAGAAAATTTTGAGTTGAGAAGATAAAAGAGTGACTATAAGTGGCACATCAGGTTTGAGTAGTCTCATATGATACAAACATGTGAATTTAGAGGTGTGAGATCAAAATAAGAGCATAGTTGTTGAGTGACTAAGTAGAGTAGTACTTTGTATTCAGAGCTTCAAAGGAGCTGAAATACAACACAAGGGAGGTGGACTTTGTTATTAAATGATCCTTCTAAAATTATGTATGTCAAAGATGCTTATCCCTTAGTGCAAAAAGATGCAAATTAGATGATTGTGAAGGATTTCAATATCACCAAGGTTAATTTCGAACCTCCCATCAAAGAAGGAGACATACATAATTTTAAAGTGTTAGCTATAAGATTGGGAAAGGATGGAGAAAGATAAACAAAGGATCAATTAAAACAAAAACTCGATGCTTTGACTAATTGGTTGAAGTCTCTTATTAATTTCTCTACTCAACCCACTAGCCAAATCGAAGTCACTTTTGATCCCAATGTTGCTGCTAGAAAGGAAATGATTGATAAATTAAATGTCTATAAATCATATGGAAAAGTTATAAAAGATTGGATTAAAGATATTTTGATGAGGAACAAAATTTATCATCAATATGAGGAAAATCTATGAACGTATTGAGTTACTAAAGAAAGAGATCAACAATGAGATTTCCATCACTAAGCATGAAGAGTCGGTATGGGTGAAAACCGACAGTGACTTCAAAGGAATGCTTGAAGCAAGGGTAGATAAATTGGTGGCTAAGAAAATTTTACCAAGTACTGACGATCATGGGTGCGTTATGTGGAAGAGATGTATTGAATGGAAATTCTCATTTATAAAACAAAATATATTGGAACTAGTGGCACCATCAAATTTTGCAAATTTGAAGTCCCTATGTTGAAAAATTATGCTATACACACTCAAAAGTGCCCCTAAAAAATCTGCCCAAGTGACCTATTTTGGAGGGTTATAATTCAGAGCCAGATGCATTTATTGCCAAACCCCTTGGTGATCATATTCAGTTGACATATGTGAACATGCATGCCAATTTTCAGCTTCCCATGATGAGTTTTGACAGGGTTTTGGAAAGCGAAGCTAGAGGGTTCTGGGACTATTCTGCTATTGCAAATTCTCTGTCTCGCAAAGTGACCTCCTGTTCAAGCTAATATTTCACAGCTGGATGATTTTCATGACAAATGGATTGGTTCCCTATATTCCTCCCACATTCATATGCTTCCTGGTTTGGTTTCAGAGTCTCATGATATGATTTGATATTTTTTTGAGATCAAAAGAAAATGTAGTTTGTTTTGTTTTTACATCTCCATTTCTTGAATTATTTCAAGGAGGTCAAGTTTTGACCTTAAAGTATTGTGATGAATGATGGTTAAAGGGAATCCCTCTTGCACACATACTTAGTGGACCCAAATGACCTAATGTATCAAGTGGCAGTTACCCAAGAGATGATTTGGTATTTTTTCAAAATGGCAACTTGGTGAGCCCTAATTGATTTTCAACAAGTGCAGTTGTAGAAAAGTCTACCTGAGCTACTTTGGATGTTAATATCTTACACCTAAAAATTTTTTTTACTAAGCCATTTGTTGCACTACATTTTTGGGTCAAATGTCTACATACTTGTGCATTTTCATGACTTCAAGAGGCCATTTGACTAGTTTTCTAGAGCAATTCCAAAGGCCACTTGACCTGTTTTGATCACTATGTAAATATGCTAAAAATCCAAATTTAAATGACAACCTAGTTCATTTTTTCACCTCAAATGCATTCAAAAGTAGCCTCAAGGTCAATTCAAGGTAAAACATGTTTCAAAACGAAAAAAATTTAGTCGGGCCCACACAGGGACTAGACATATGTCACACAACTTGAGCAAAGCATTCAACCTTTTGAGTGAAATTAATGAGATATATCCTCTACACTTTGGAGTGGAACCTCTTCACAAATTTCTTCTAGTAAAGGATATGTTGATAAAGGCATCTACAAATTTTTATGACGACTTGAAGTGCCAATTTGATATGGCCACTAAGAAACTAATAGCTTTCTCCGAGGGAGCTACCCAAGGTGAAATGATTGGTGGATGATCATTATATTTAAGAATTTTTTCTTGAGGCAAGCCTTATTTTTCTTATTCAGAAGGATTTTTTCAGCTGCAAAGTCAAGGAATTGACTTGGTCATAAAAATTGTATGAAATAACATCAATTAGAAAGGGGTAGTGCTTCATTTGAGTCACCATGGGAAATTGAGACATTTTCTTCTACTCCACTTAATGCTTTGCAAACACCCAAGGCAAAGAAGCCCCAAACTAATTTGGCATCCTCACCAATAGATTTAATAATGCCAGGTTCAAGCAAGATTGTGTTGGAGTCTTCACATCCACATAGATATCCAAGGGTCTTGCAAGGTCAAGAAATGAGGACCATTGTAGGATCCTTTGTTGATATTGAGGTGGAGACAAACCAAAAGCCCCTGGTATGGGGATCCATTGAGGATAATATCAAGCAAGATGGTGGGGTCTCCAGAGGAAGATTAGCCTCAAAACAGTTAATGTTGCAATGCAGGAAGCACCTAGCCTGTGCAGACTCATTCTCAAGTATTCAAGATAGGAGAGATGTTCAACAATTCAACATTCCATTAGTATTGGTTTATAACATGGAAAGATTCCAAGGGTTGAAAATGGCCTAGAATCAATTTTAGGATCAAGAGTGGTATATTAGATCATCTAGGAATGAAACTTCATCTATCAAATCCATGGTCAATCTTGTCTATTAACAAATCAAATGAATTAACTGACTCCAATTTGAAGCCTTGTAGGTCATCTAACATATCCCATAAGCAAATTGATGCAGTAAAATGGAGTGGATTGTATTCTTTGCACCCTTCTCCAACCTTGGATCTAGAGAATTGAGAGGAAATCGGCCTATGTCACTAGTCTCATCAACTCCAGTAGAATTTTTTAAAACCTATATTCTTGGAAATTTGGAGAGAAATTTAATTAGAACAATGGGGCCCCCAAACCTTGGAATGACTGTACAACAGCGTAATCTTCCTTTATGGGAAATGAAGGAACAAAAAAGAAGTACATGGGCTACTGCTAGAAATGGCTTGGTCCAATGCCAATATATGGGAAGATCTAGCACAAGTCTATTATGCATAGGACAGCGTGCACCTATAGTGAAAATGTATCAAAATTGTTTGAGGAAATTCTATTTGCATTTCAAAGTGACTAAAGGGGTTGATATTGGAAACACTTTGTTATTGCTTGATGAGTAATGGTGCTGGTTTGCAAGGCTCAAACATTGTGAAAGAGGCAACTGGCTTAAGGAAAAAGATACTGAATGATATATGTGAAGGTCCATTTTTCTGGGGAAATCCATTGCAGAGGATTGCTCTATGCTCAAAAGGAAATATTTGTAATCCAAACTATAAACTTGAAAAATGGAGGGTTGATGGAGAGATTTGGAGATTTGAATTATTTTCCAACTTTTAGTAGTGTTCAAGGAGAAACATAAATCATAGTGTCATGGCTTGGGAAGGTTTTAAAACTGTATTTTAAAAATTTTGGTGTGGGGATTAGTGATTACCCATGCCAAAAAGACTAGGCATTGTTTACGCTACAGGGGCAACCACTACACCAAGTAAAACAGGTAAATAAGATATTGCAAATGAAATTTTCACACAGGTAGAAGCTATTGAAGGAAAGATCTTTACTCAAAAGGCCTGATACGTGGGTAAATCTAGCACATGTTTACTTCCCAACAAGGAGCAGTTTGCATCCGCAACAAAAATATGTCAAAATGTTGGAAGAAATTTTGTTATGGTGGTGAAACCTAAGGTCTGTTGTATTTAGTTTGAGCATCTTCTAAAATGGCACAATGGTAGTTGTGAAAGAATACTGTTGATACCAGTACATTCGGAGCTCTTAATTCACAAGCATGGCTTTGACAATAGCGAAGGCCAAGATGTTTGGTGGCCAATGTAAACTCTTATTGAGTGTCGCCATTGTTCAGGTCATCGATGGTCAAGGAACTTGCAAAGCAGAGGAACTAGGGAAAACAAAGATGTTGACCATTGACCAACTTGCAAAGACGACGATGTGGATGAATCTTCACCCCAACCCACTAGCCCGCAATAGTAGAACATGACATTAGCAGAGAGCAGCAGGGAAGCAGGGATGGAAAACCATCAAATCAATGTTTTAAATGTTGAATATATTTTATTTGGTTGTTCAAGGGGTTTCCCGCTAGCTTGAGGGAGTTGGTGATACCATGTGAAAATGTAATGGGAGGGTGAGCATTGGAAGGAAGCCCATGGTGGGCCCAAGCAAATTTTAAAAGTGAATGAAACTCACTAGTGAATTTTTTAAAATATAAATGTGCATGGGTTAAATGTTTCCATAGCCCCATAAAACAAAGGTTAAAAAATTTTATGCTAGGTATTAAAATTCAATATTAGATGCGAAGTAAAAGGCACAGGTGTGAGGGGAATTTAATGACCAAGTAAAAATTAAAAGCTTCCATTATATTATAAAGCTAGAGAACTTTATTTGTTGGGAAGTAAAGTTGAAAAGTGCAGCTAAGATAAAAATTGCAGAATAAAAGGACATTCACAGGAAAATTATTTTCTTTTGCTGTGGAAAGACAATGAGGAGATTAAAACTTTTTTCACAGAGAGCATAGTTTTCATGATGCAAGGTGAAACATGGAAGAGGAGGTGAAATCTTTTGCAATAAAATATATTATTCAACTATAGAATAAAAAAGAATTACGACTCTTCACAGTAGAGATTATTTTATGTTAGAGGGAAAATGCAAGAGGCATGACAACAGATTGTAAAATAGGGCTTCTCTTCATGCGGTGGGTAGTTATTCACCAACGAACTTGTGTTTTCCAAGTGTCTTCTTATGATGTGCATTTAGGGTTTCTTTCTCCTTAACTGTAGTTTTCTAATTCATTGTAAGGGGTTGGTTGTTTTGTAATTAGTTATAGAGAATACTATAAGGTGAATATAGAACATTTCAGGGTTTTTTTTTAGGTTGGAGTCTATCAATGCATATGTATTTTCTAATGCCAATACTAGCAAAACAATATAGGATGGTGAAAATTTAGAACCATTTTTTCTCCTATGTGCTTGTTTTATGAGTTATGTATAAATATAATCAATGATTGTCTTGTTCATATCCATTGGTTTCCAATGGGTGTGTGGTTTTCTTCTTAGCCATTAATTCAAGGAATTAATATAAATTCTTGAATGGAGCTGTAGATTCATGTGAATTAAGTGCTAGGATTCTAATAAGAAGTTGTGGTTGAGAATAAAATGTTGATGTATTGTAATGCAGTAATGTCAAGGATTAGATGATGTTGTGTGTTAAAATATTATTAGGTTGTACAGGTGTTGAAATTGACTCCATTCCAAGGATGAGGCACTAATCTAAGAGTGTTCATGTTACATTTAGTTGATTAATTCAACAACAAATCACAATTTTAAATCAATTTATTTATCAATCTCAATTTGTTTGTGTGTGGAATTTAATGCTCTACATCTCTCATGTTTGAATTAAACACTTCCATGAAGGTCAACCAAACCTTTAGGGTACTATGTTTTTTAAACAATTTAAGGAGAATCATCTGTTACAGTATATTTGATACTTTAGCACACAAGTATCTGTAAATATACTATTGGGATTACCCTACCAGGTTTAACAGAGCCTAAATTGTAGGGGAGTGAAGGTTATATACCAATCTCTTGTTCATTGGCCACTAAACTTGAAGATTCTTAAGCATAAAGGTTGGATACCCTTTAGAGGATTTTAAGGTTCTGCTAGAAAAAGAACCAACAGATTGGTGACTCCATTGGGGAAAGATGCGAATTATTTTGTTATTTTTTTCCTACAATATCTGGTGAAAATTTGTTGAGGTCCATTTGGAAAGAGTTAGAAGGATAAATGACTGGTTCAAATGTTGAAGAAGTTCTAGATCTACAAATTGATTTGTAGCAGCCCAAATTCAAAATATTGTGAAGAGACTTTGTTGGAAGAACTTGGAGAATTTATATGCATTGATGAAGATATCCTTGCTTCAGAGGTTTCTCCTCTTCTTGAAGAGGTGGCGACTCTACTCTACAATTTATGCACATGAAGGATTGATGTTTATTATTGTGACCTAAAAATGCTCTATTAAAAGTTGTAGCAATGAGAGATGGAAGGTACATGGTTCTCTACATACTTTCATTTGTTGGCTCTGTCATATTGAATGCAATTATTGTTCCATTTAAATTATTTGTCTAATATTCAAATATTTTCTAGTAGGGATGGTTTGAGTGAATTTTTGTATCCTAGGGATTTCCCTCCACTTGCATAATTATATGCTTCAAGCCTAGGTTGCCACCATGTTAGCAACTATCCTAGTGATCCTTCATCTAGTCATGGTTATGATTATGCATATTACTTAAGCCCAGATTTGCAAGTATATATGGATTACCAAACTGAAGTAGCCATGTTGTTAGAAGCCTTAATATAGATTTCCAAGAAACTTCAAAATTCTAATAATCCTCAAACATTTGACACCACAAAGTACATGAACCCAAGTGTGTACAAGCTTATGCTAAGCCAAAAAAGGAAAGTTGCGTTGGAGAGGAAAATTGAAGAGTTGAACAAAAGGGTGATGTCTCTACAAGCCCAGCTAAATCATAACCATACTAGATCTACTAGCCAAATTACTGCACCTTTTGTTAATTCTTTTGACCCATTGTATAACCAATTATACTTGTCATGGGTTGATTACAAGGTTGAAAGTATGCCAACTCAAGTCTATAAGCAGATGCCTAGATTTAATGGATACAATGTGTGTGAAGGAAATGCACACATCTAAAGTTTTTCTAGCTTCATGGAGAAACATTCATTTAGAGATCAGGATATGTGGATGGGATTTTTTGTCAAATATCTTGAAGCTAGAGCTAGGGACTAGTACTTAACTTTTCTTGAGAAGTCCTTTTCCTATTGGGATAAACTAGTGGATGCTTATAGAAAAGAATTTTCAAAAGAAACTTCTGACCTTGTCACAAGGTTAAAGAAAATTAAAAAACAAGATGAAGATTCAAGCATTGTTTTTAGTCATAGATTTATTGTTTCTCTTTCACTAATCCCTAAAAATTTAAAACCCAGTACCTCAAATTGTATTCATATATATTTTGAAGCTTTTGAGGGATCTAGTAAACTATTAAAGGAATTTAGAAGATTAAGTATGCAGATGTCTTACACATGTTTAAATAATATGGAAAAAGTGAGTAATGAATATGTGCAAAGTATGTTGTCTTCAATTGTGGGTAAACATGCTGATGAAATTAGCAACTGTGTAAATACAAATGATTAGATGTCTTCAATTTTAAATATAAACAAGTGCATACTTGAGAAGGAAGAGGTTAAGAGTGATACAATGTCTACCATTGATGTTCATGATAGTGAAAATGTTGGTGTCTATCCTCAAGAGGATGTAAATGACCAACTCAATGATGAAACCCAGTCTAATGTTGAAATGCAGAAAGATGTAGATTGTTGTCATGATAGCCCATAAGTAAGCAAGAATGAACAAATGGACAACTTGTTCTCTGTGACAAATTGTGACCATGCTTTTGACAAGGTTGTTAGTAATTCAATCTCCTATGATTGTGGAAATCTTGTTTATGATCAGTCCATTGAATTTTTAGATTTTGATGATGGTGATATCATGGTATTGTTGTCATAGAGATTTGCACCCAATGCTAAGTTGAATTTTTTTCAATCCTAGGCAACATGGGACTACTTTCACGCTATGGATATCCTATTGTGAAAGTAGACCTATAGATTATGGGATGGCTCCCCTTTAGATAACTTGATAATATTATAAAAAATAATAGGGAAAGGGTAAGAAGGATATGCTTATAAGACTTCAAAATATCATTTTGGTATTATGGAGACCTCTTACTTGATTAACAATCAATTATGTATCGCCAAAAACTTGTAAACATTAAATACCTATCTTTTTTTCCCATTGGAGACCATGAATCAGAGCCTCATACTTAGTTTTATTATTTGTGCAGCTAAATGTGAACCCATATGTTTAATAATACTTGTCACCACTAGGAGAAATGAGCATGCAACCTCCTCCAACACCATTCTTACTCCTTGAACCATCAAAAAACTTCTTCCACACTCTATATTTTTGCTCATTGGACTGTTCAAGACTTTTTATCAAATTAGGCATGAAATAATTAGGTTCATGCATCAAATAATTTTCCAAACTTACCTCCCCATGTTGTTCATTCAAAACATTGTGGACATTCTTAGTTTCCCACTTATTTAGGACATCAGGGAAATCCTCAATCTATTTTTTTGTCTTATTGGCTACAAGAATCTCTTCACTATAAAAAAGAGTGCAATTAACAACAACTAATGGATTGGTAACACTTGGATTATAGGGCTCAATGTGGTCTTTAGCAACAAGTTTTTTATTTGATAGTGACCTTGGTGTCATACCTAGTCCTAAAGAGCATATGAGACCAATTGGAAGAAAAGTATCCTCCAATTTTAGCAGTGAAATCTCATGACAGGCATATGGAAAAATATGGGGGCAGCTCAATAACATAAATGCCTTGAGGTATAGAGAAGTTTGGACATGTGTGCAAGGTCAGACTCATATTCTTGATAACTCCTACAGTCTTAACAGCAGTACCATCTAGTTGGACCACCCTCTTTTCTAGTGGTTCATACTTTATTCCCAGCTTATCAACAATTTTTTTAGGAATTACAAAGCTACTAGCACTTGAATCGATCATACAATTATGCACCAAATGTTGGCCAACAATCAGAGTTACATAAAATGGGGGTGGCTTGGCTACATTGATATGTTGTTCTCTCTTCTCTTGTAAATCATTAGCAAGTACAACTCTAGAGGACTGTTGATTAGATAGCTCATTTGACAAATAAAACTTTTGCAATGCCTTATATAACAAATCTTTTTTCCCAAGAAGAGCTAAAGAATCCCACATAGAAACACTAACATGTGTTTTCTTCATATGATCTAAAATATTGAAATTAGCAGTACTAACCTTCTACCATCCTTTAGGAACAACAATATCTCCTTGTGCTTGTGTTGGTTGAATTGCTACTTTAGGCTAATCTTTGACAACAAGTTGTTCTCTTGGCAGAATCTAAATGTTCTATGAAGAAGGCCCTACTTGGCCTTGTGAACTTGTAAATGACTGATTTTTGTCCTTATCATCCTTTAACTCAAGTCAACATCCCTTTTCTTAGACCTTGTATTGGCTGCTATAGGTGTATTTGACTAAGTTTATGGCCCATTGACCCCACAAAAATCCTCACCTTCCCAATTCATTAAGGCGACATTCAGATTGCCTTGTTCCACATGAATAGATTTTTGTTCATGAACCTCTTGTGACAAATCTCTTGGAACTACAAAACTATTTTGTGCCATTAAAGCTTGATTCAACATGCCATTGGAACAAGTCAACTGGTTATGCAGTTGATTACAAGGAAAACACCACTCATAATCAGCTTCCATGATGTTTTGGGCTAGTACAATCTCCTTAGAAGAGCTAGGTGCATTGGGGTTATAGGGTTGAAAAGGCCTTTGATTAAAATTCCTCCTTTCAATTTAAGGATTATCCTGGTAAGTTGGCCTATTGGGTTCATATGGAGCTTGATACAGAGCTTGGTAAGGTGGTTAGCAATGCTGCTTTTATATATTGACTAATTCATTACCAAAAGTCTGCAATTTTTTTTGAATATCATCATTTTGCTTATTAATACTTATCAACTCTTGGGATTGACTTGAGACAAAATTCTCTTGAGCTGCAACATGATTATTAAATGTTGGAAATGAAGGGACAATAGCTATAGTGGGTGGTATTACAGGGACAATTGGCTGCACCTCAACAAAAAATGGCCTTGGAGGTCTAGGTGCTATCTTTCCAACTTGAATTGAACTATTCTCAGCCCTTATAGCAACATCAAATGTTGCTGGTAACGAATTCCCACCCATATACTATATCATAAGTGAAATGTCACTATAATAAGGAAAGCTATTTAATATTCTATGTTAGGATGATGTCATAGTATAACATAATGGAGACATGGATATCACCAGTATGATGTAGTATGACATCATCATAAAATTTCTCAATCTTGTGTGTGTGTGTTATACATACATGTTTGTATGCATATACACATACATATATATATGTATGCATAATTTTTGGCAAATCAATAAGCTAAAAATGAATCATTTGACATTGTTATATAATCAAGTGTTATCAATACAAATTATATCTTTGTATTTTGTTCTAAGTGTGATATGTTATATCTCAGGTTTTTATTATTGTCTTTGAACCTTTGTTAATAAAATTTGTATTGTTTGGTTCAGTTTAACTATATATGCATTATCATAGTTTGGTAGTTAGTAAGTTGTCCTTTGCTCCATGGAATTTATGTATGGATGTTAAAAGATTAGTTTGTTGTTGAGCTATATTGATGCAGCCCATGATGGGTTTCAATCATGATATCAATGTAGTTATTTTCCTCCACCATGAACTATAGAGCCTTTGTTTCCATTAAGGATATGTAGGTAGGGCCATTTCAATAAGCAATTGAGGAATAGGTTTGGTCCCTAGGGTGTTGTTGATTTGCAATTTTTCTGCAAATCCTTGTGTTCCTAAATGAAATAAGTAGTTAGAGAGTGCTATCTACTTGTATATTATTATTTTTGTATATTGCATTAATTGTTTAGCAAGCATGTTTAAGTGTAAATTATTGTAATATGATTGTATTGCATGATATATTTACAATTAGATAGGTATGAAATACTTTGACTCATTAAATGCATGGAAGGTAACTATGAATTATGATTGAATACTCTTGTATTGTATAAATAGGTATCTAGATTCTAGTTGACAACTATAACTTGTCTAGTCCCAATGCACTATATTACTTGAATGATATTTTATATCCTAGTTAATCCTTATATTTGTGTGGGATGGATTGACTAATTGTGAAGGCATGCTTATGCTATGTATCTTTAAGGACAACTCTTATGTCAAGAAAGATGTTTATGAAGTAAGAACTAACATATATATAAAAATTGATTTGAACATGGTACATAAAATTATGGCTACTACCTAGCGTATTTGTGTTGTAATTTGTATCAACAAGTAATAAGATTATAATGTGTGCATACATTATTTAATTATTAAATTGAAGGCCTTTCTAAGTAATGGATTGTTTTTTATGATGCCATATGAATAATTTAGACAAAGGGTGTGCATTATTCTACAAAGTAGATATTAAATTGTTAGATTATTCTCTAGTAATTCTTAAGATACTCTTGTGTAAAGAAGGGTTGAGGTGTTTCTATTAAAATCTAGATAAGCTCGATTATTTTGATAGAACATAACTAACACATTTTGTGGTATTATAACCTCCTCCTACCCTTTAGGTAGAAATTTTAAACAACACCATTCAGTAATGCATTGGGTTAACTTAACTATATACACTAGTGGCAAGAGGTCAATACATTGTCATTAGTGCAAGAAGTTGGATTAACTTTTTGGCCAAAAAGTGGAAGTGTTCTTTTTTAAACCAAAGTTTGTCATAGCTAGAGTAAATACTTGAAGCACTTCCATAGAATTTTAAGAAAGTTTAGTAATATGAAATGTAAGATTTCGAGTCTAGTTTTTAATTATATAATTTATTCTAATACCTATATGATACAAGTTAATTTTGTAAAGGATGTACAAAAATCACCTTTTTAAAGTCATTTTTTAGGGTCATAACATGCACATGTAGGACAAGCATAATTTAACTTTAAAATATTTTTCTATTTAATTTTGGGAAAGATATGCATTATAGTGAAGTTTGGTAAAGATTTTTTTTTTATCATTTTTTTAATTAATTTTTTATTTTCCTTAATTATTATTTTTGAAACCCCTCATTTATCGCAAACATAATTTGAGATAAGCTAAGATCATGAAATATTTTGTTTTCATTGTGTAAAGAATGATGCCTAGATTGATGACATGTTTATTAAAAAACTTTAAAAATTAAATTTATTAAAAATATACTGTTAGAATCCAAAATAGATTGAATAACCCAATGAACTTTATAAGAGAAATTCAAAACTACATAAACTAGAAAAACATAAATAATGCAAACCTGCAATTATGAGAGATATGCAATGTTAGGATGACAAAATTGCATTAAGAGCTTCCAAGATTAAAAATACAAGTCAGGTAGTGAGTTTATATAGAAATAAGAAGAGGATGGAGGGGGTGTATCAACTAATAGGAATTAACCACCAATAACCACCAATATTAAATAAAGTGATGAAAATTTAACTACACCTTTTAAGAGTGGAGACACCTCATCACTTTATCTCCTAGTTATTAAATAATAAACTCTTTATTAACATAAACAAGCTTAATAAAAGTATAGGAAAAATATATGACTAGTGAAAATAAATTAAACCACTAGAAAAATAAAAACCTACACCAATACCCTCTCTTAAGTGTAACTTAGGAGGATATAAAACATTATGGGTCCTGGAAAAATAGGCCATGTTAGATACTGTAGAGGGGGACCAACTACTCAATAGCTCCGAATCTCAAAGAGCCGAGAGTTGAGGGCTGCCTTGATCTACCTCAACCGCACAGGTGCTTAAGGAATTGTTTGATATTCAAGGGTAGAGAATGAAGAGCACTCTCAATGGTTTTGTCACTTTGTTGATCTGAGAGTTAGGTTTGGACTAAGTGAGCATATTTCGAGAACCCCGACTATACCTCAGACAACTCTCTGCTAGAGGACAACAATGTAGAATAGGGAAGACAGTGCGACATGTTGGCGCTTCACAAGTGTGTTGTCATCCCTATGGAAAGACAGTGAAAAATCATGGTCAAAGGTATTAAAAACCTACTAACATCCTAGCTACTAAGGTTTGAAGTGATAACAAAAGCAAGCAATGACAGAATAATAGAATAATGAGAAAATTGTTATAAGAAATGGCAAGAATGAAAGGTGATGGAAATAAACTTACGAAAGGTCCAATTCACTAGAAAGCTCCACACGAACAAGTACCTACACACAACAAAGCAGGGAAAAATGTTGGGGCTGTTTTGAGTCTTGTTGCAGTCAAATCCCTGTTTTGGTGTTTCCACCTCCACGGACAGCCAGTATAGCAACAATATAGAAAAGTGATAAAGAAATTATGCTAGAAAGGAAAGGATACTAAAGACTACAATAGGCACTATGTTAGTCAAATCCAACAACAATGCAATATTAAGCAAATAATACCACCCTCAACCAAAGGCACTCAAGGCCAATGAGAGAGGAATGCATGTCTACAGTTGTGGCAAAGTTGGCATGGCCGCAATGATGTCGAAGGAAGTCTCACAAGACACCAAGTTGCAGCTTTTGTGGTAGATGTGAAGAATGTTGTGATGTTGGAATAGTTGATAGTTCAACAAGCAGCCCTAGAGGTGTGAGAGAGTGTGAGAATTGTCAAGAAGCTATCCATGAGTGTGTAGAGGAATGAATTAGAATGAGAGATAGTCATTTTAGATTTGTAGACATCCAAATTTGGACACTTAATTTATCCAAATTTATCACTTTTCGTCTAAACATCCTCTTATCCAAGTTAATTAAGTAATATTACTATTATTTAATTAATACCCTTAATTCTGCCAAATCCCTAAGGTATTTAATTAATAATTAAATACTTTATTCTCTTTAATCCTCCTTTCATCAAATAAATTAAATAAATAATACATTTATTTAATTCCTCACATGTCATTTTCATCTAATCCTAATCCATCTCCTAATCTCTTCATTAGGGATGTGCACATGCCTAATCCTTGATTGGATGTGTCACATCCTCCAACTTTTGCAAGTTGGCTTTTAATCCTCATTTGTCTTCTAATTACTGATTAATTAAGCCTAATCAGTACCTTGGTCAACTCTCCCCATCCCCCAAGGAATTTTTAATTCCTTTTTATTCCTCCTAGAATCCCCTTTTCCCATGCATCTTCAAGAATCTTTGACTTGTCACATCAAGTCACATGTGACAAACTCCCACCTTTTGGGAACATTGTCTTATCCACTAGATTCTTCCAATCATTGTGAATTTAAAATTCACTTTTATTCACCCAAGATTCTTCCCATCTCCCAATGTACTTGCAAGGTGCTTGTACTTCCTCCACATCATGTACTTCTCTTCCACCTCACTTACACCTCATCTCCCCTTAGCCACTTCACCATCCACATGTCAAGATGTGAGGGCTTGTAAGTTCTCAACTCACCATATCCCTTCATCTTGACCTTGTTGGATGAATCTCAACCGTTGAATTCTCTAGAGAATTCAAATTCTTCTATAAATACCCCCCCCTCAAGGGCATTGGAAGAACACTTTTTCATTTGAGCAACCTTATGCTGTCAATTTGCATTCTCAAGAATTCACTATCATTTAGCCATCCACTTTGATCATCTTGCATATTCAATCTTGCATCTAGCTACACCAAAAATCCATCCAAGGAGCACACAAATTCATCTAAATCAAAGGCCAACCAAGGAGTCTTCAACAACAAGGAAGGTATAATCGATTTGCATTTTATCTCATCTATTTTCCTTGTTTTATCACTCTTTAGGCTAATCATTGAAGTGTTCTTAGTGTTTTTCCACTTGCATTTTTAGATATTTTGCATATTAGAATAGGGTAAAATTCCAAGGTACACAAGATTAATTTGGAAGGAAAAGTGTCATTGAAAGGCCGATTGAAGAGCACAGATACATTACACTTTCGTCCCAATGACAAACATAACGCCTTTTCAAATTCTAGAGGTAGGAATCCTATTAGGACAACAGTGCACCGTGCAAATGTCTACATGCCATACGCGCATCTTTGATAGAAATTCCCCCACTGACACTATAAACAGGCACCAAGTGGATGGAGTACCAATGGAGGATGCAAAATTACATTGTCGGGTTTGATTTTTCTAAGGTGAAGGGTGTAAAAGGGGAACTTGCAAGGAGGGTGCAAATTCACGTATATAAAGATACCCATGTACATATCAAATTTCCCTAAAGAAGAACAAGCCCACCTCGTAAATAGAGAGAACACCACCCACAAAAATATAGAGAGAAGAAGAAGAGAAGGACTAAGTAGACCCCTCCCCCCAAAGAGATCCAATGGTAGATGCTCAAAAGTGGATGGAGAAGATAGTCCATAATTGTTGAACAATGTTCCTCCCCTTAGAAGAAACAAAACCAAAGGTGTATGCAAGTTATCTCCCAAGTCCTAAAAGGAATATGTAGAAGGTGCAAGATATATGAATTATTTGAACTTGGCTCAAGCATCTCCATGTCAATATTGAAAGATTTCACAATAAAATCAAGCATTCTAGGGCACATTGTTAAAAATGAAAACTCATAATCTCCTAAAAATTGAAGTAGAACATGATCTAAAGACTCAAGTATCTCCTAAATAATTTTTCTCCAAATATTGATCCAAAGTATCCACACTTATGTCAAACTGTGATGAATGATCATGTAGAGAATGAATGAGAGGGTCAGAGTGTTCCTGTTGAAAGTTTGGAAATCTGTCATTGTTGATGTAGTTTAGCAACATGAGCATGAAGTGTACATACATTGATTGATTCAATTGACCTAGTGTTGTCATTGATGTCAACATTGTGGGGAAGCTTTTTTTTGGTGTCATTTTTATAGTACTAACTAAACTAGAAAGCTGATCTATCAAGAATTTTGCTAAGTGTTTTCTTTTGATAGTGTTGTGGTTTAGTGTGTCAATTTTTGGGTCTGCACTTCAGCGCAAGAGGTATAACTCTGAGCCTTTAACCATACCATGAAGATTGGATTATACAACTATATCAAGATCTCATGAAGTTTTGTGAAGTGTAGTGGAAGATATCAATGACAAAGTTCAAATTTGTATATCACAGTCATTTCTCTATTTAGTATATCAGTGTGGGAGATTCCACATTTCCTTGAGAAGAATTTTTTTTTGTTATAGTTCTAAAGTTAGACTCACTAATGTCGGTGAAATGTGAATTTGATTAAAGATTGAATCTGGAAGTTGCTTGTATGGAGAAGTGTATGTATGATTGAAAGTTTTTGTGATTAGGTCCAATTCTTGGACGACCTAATACATTATATGCGTTGAAAAGATTAAATATATGTTGTGGATGTTTGTAGGATCTATTTTAGATCCATGCCAACCTAAATTATGTATTACACATATATTTAAGTGCAAGGATGGTTGTTGAATCGAGTATGAAGCTGACAAAGCTATTTTGGATTATTTTTGTTCACATCTAATTAGGTTGACCTAATTTATGTATGCAGATGTAATTGGGTATATATATGTGAGAAAATTTTGAGTTGAGAAGATAAAAGAGTGACTATAACCGGCACATCAGGTGTGAGTGGTCTCATATGATGCGAAATGTGAATTCAGAGGTGTGAGATCAGAATAAGAGTAGAGTTGTTGAGTGACTACTAAGTAGAGTAGTACTTTGTATTCAGAGCTTCAAAGGAGTTGAAATACAACACAAGGGAGGTGCACTTTTATTAAATGATCCTTCTAAAATTATGTATGTCAAAGATGCTCATCCCTTAGTGCAAAAAGATGCAAATTAGATGATTTTGAAGGATTTCAATATTACCGAGGTTAATCTTGGACCTCCCATCAAAGATGGACACATACATAATTTTAAAGTGTTAGCTAAAGATTGGTGGAAATGATGGAGAAAGATAAACATAGTAAGGATCAATGAAAATAAAAAGTCAATGCTTTGACTAATTGCTTGAAGTCTCTTATTAATTTCTCTGCTCAACCCACTAGCCAAATCAAAGTCGTTTTTTATCCCAATTTTGCTTCTAGAAAGGAAATGATTGATAAAATAAATGTCTATAAATCATATGGAAAAGTTATAAAAGATTGGATTAAAGATATTTTGATGAGAGGAACAAAATTTATCATCGATATGAAGAAAATCTATGAAGGTATTAAGTTACCAAAGAAAGAGATCAACAACGAGATTTCCATCACTAAGCATGAAAAGTTGATATGGGTGAAAACCGATGGTGACTTCAAAGAAATGCTTGAAGCAAGGGTCGATAAATTGGTGGCTAAGAAAATTTTACCAAGCACTGACGATCATGGGTGTGTTATGTGGAAGAGATGTATTGAATGGAAATTCTCATTTATAAAACAAAATATATTGAAACTAGTGGCACCTTCAAATTTTGCAAATTTTAAGTCCCTATGTTGAAAAATTAGGCTCTACACACTCAAAAGTGCCCCTAAAAAATCTGCCCAAGTGACCTATTTTAGAGGGTTATAATTCAAATCCAATTGAATTTCTTGCCAAACCCCTTGGTGAGCATATTTACTTGACATATGTGAACATGCATGTCAATTTTCAGCATCCCATGATGAGTTTTGACAACGTTTTGGAAAGTGAAGCTGGAGGGTTCTGGGACTGTTCTGTTGTTGCAAATTCTTTGTCCCGCGAAGTGACCTCTTGTTCAAGCTAATATTTCACAGCTGGATGATTTTCATGACAAATGGATTGGTTCCCTACATTCCTCCCACATTCATATTCTTCCTAGTTTGGTTTCAGAGTCTCATGATCTGATTTGATATTTTTTTGAGTTCAAAAGCAAATGTAGTTTGTTATATTTTTACATCTACATTTCTTGAATTATTTCGAGGTCAAGTTTGAACCTTAAAATCTCTTGATTAATAATGGTTCAAGGGAAGCCCTCTTGCACACATACTTAGTGGACCCAAATGACCTAATGTATCAAGTGGCAGTTACCCAAGAGATGATTTGGTATTTTTTCAAAATGGCAACTTGGTGAGCCCTAATTGGTTTTCAACAAGTGTAGTTGTAGAAAAGTCTACAAGTGAGCTACTTTGGATGTTAATATCTTGTACCTCAAAAAAAAATTTACCGAGCCATTTTTTGCACTGCATTTTTGTGTCAAATGTTTGCATACTTGTGCATTTTCATGACTTCAAGAGGTTTTTGGACTAGTTTTCCAGAGCAATTCCAAAGGCCACTTGACCTATTTTGATCACTGTGTAAATATGCTAAAAATCTAAATTTAAATGACAACCTAGTTCATTTTTTCACCTTAGATGCATTAAAAAGTAGCCTCAAGGTCAATTCAAGGTAAAACATGTTTCAAAACGAAAAAAAATTAGTCAAGCCCACGCAGGGACTAGACATGTGTCACACAACTTGAGGAAAGAATTCAACCCTCTGAGTGAAATTAATGAGAGATATCCTATACACTTTAGAGTGGAACCTCTTTGCAAATTTCTTCTAGTAAAGGATATGTTGATAAAGGCACATGCAATTTTTTATGATGACTTGAAGTGCCAATTTGATATGGCCACTAAGAAACTAATAGTTTTATCGTAGGGAGCTACCCAAGGTGAAATGATTGGTGGATGATCATTGTATTTAAGAATTTTTTCTTGAGGCAAGCCTTATTTTTCTTATTAAGAAGGATTTTTTCAGCTGCAAAGTCAAGGAATTGACTTGGTCATAAAAATTGTATGAAATAACATCCATTAGAAGGGTGTAGTGCTTCATTTGAGTCACCATGGGAAATTGAGACATTTTCTTCTACTCCAATTATTTCTTTGCAAGCACCCAAGGAAAAGAAGCCCCAAAATAATTTGGCATCCTCACCAATAGATTTAATAATGCCAGGTTCAAGCAAGACTGTGTTGGAGTCTTCACATCCACATAGATATCCAAGGGTCTTGCAAGGTCAAGCAATGAGGACCATTGCAAGATCCTTTGTTGATATTGAGGTGGAGACAAACCAAAAGCCCCTGGTATGGGGATCCATTGAGGATAATATCAAGCAAGATGGTGGGGTCTCTAGAGGAAGATTAGCCTCAAAACAGTTGATGTTGCAATGCATAAAGGACCTAGCATGTGCAAACTCATTCTCAAGTATTCAAGATAGGAGAGATGTTCAACAATTCAACATTCCATTAGTGGTTTAGAACATGCAAAGATTCCAAGGGTTGAAAATGGCCTAGAATCAATTTTAGGATCAAGAGAGTGGTATATTAGATCATCTAGGAATGAAACTTTGTCTATCAAATCCATGGTCAATCTTGTCTATTAATAAATCAAATGAATTAACTGACTCCAATTTGAAGCCTTGTAGGTCATCTAACATATCCCATAAGAAAATTGATGTAGTAAAATGGAGTGGATTGTATTCTTTGCACCCTTCTCCAACCTTGGGTCTAAAGAATTGAGAGTAAATCTGCTTGTGTCACTAGTCTCATCAACTCCAGTAGAATTTACTAAAACCTACATTCTTTGAAATTTGGAGAGAAATTTAATTAGAACAATGGGGCCCCCAAACCTTGGAATGATTGTACAACAACATAATTTTCCTTTATGGGAAATGAAGGAACAAAAAGAAGTGCATGGGCTGCTACTAGAAATGGCTTGTTCCAATGCTAATATATGGGAAAATCTAGCACAAGTCTATTATGCACAGGACAGTGTGCGCTTATAGTGAAAATGTATCAAAATTGTTTGAGGAAATTCTATTTGCAGTTCAATGTGACTAAAGGGGTTGATGTTGGAAACACTTTGTTAGTGCTTGATGAGTAATGGTGTGGGTTTGCAAGGCTCAAACATTGTGAAATAGGCAACTGGCTTAAGGAAAAAGATATTGTACGATATATGTGAAGGTCCATTTTTTCGGGGAAATCCATTATAGAGGATTGCTCTGTGCTCAAAAGGAAATATTTGCAATCCAAACTATAAACTTTAAAAATGGAGGGTTGATGGAGAGATTTGGAGCTTTGAATTATTTTCCAACTTTTAGTAGTGTGAGGAGAAACATAAAACATGGTGTCATGGCTTGGGAGGGTTTTAAAACTCCATTTTAAAAATCTTGGTGCAGGGATTAGTGATTACATATGCCAAAAAGACCAGGCATTGTTTACGCTGCAAGGGCAACCACCACACCAAGTAAAATGGGTAAATAAGATATTACAAAGGACACTTTCACACAGGTAGAATTTGATGAAGGAAAGATCTTTACTCAAAAGGTCTGATGCATGGGTAAATCTAGAAAATGTTTACTTCACAACAAGGAGCAGTTTGCACCCGCAAAAAAAATATGTCAAAATATTGGAAGAAATTTTGTTATGACAGTGAAACCTGAGGTATATTGTATTCAGTTTGAGCATCTTCTAAAATGGAGCAATGGTAGTTGTGAAAGAATACTGTTGATACCAGTACATTCAGCACTCTTAATTCACAAGCATGGCTTTGAAAATAGTGAAGGCCAAGATGCTTGGTGGCCAATGTAAACTCTTGTTGACTGTCACCATTATTCAGGTCATCGATGGTCAAGGAACTTGGAGACCAGAGGAACTAGGGAAAACAAAGATGTTGACCAATGACTAGCTTGCACAGACAACAATGTGGATGAATCTTCACCCCAACCCACTAGCCCGTGGGAGTAGAAGATGACATTAGCAGAGAGCAGGAGGGAAGCAGGGATGGAAAACCATCAAATCAATGTTTTAAATGTTGAATATATTTTATTTGGTTGTTCAAGGGGTTGCCCGCCAGCTTGAGGGAGTTGGTGACACCATGTGAAAATATAATGGGAGGGTGAGCATTGGAAGGAAGGCCATGGTGGGCCCAATAAAATTTTAAAAGTGAATGAAAAGCACCAATGAATTTTTTAAAATATAAATGTGCATGGGTTAAATGTTTTCATAGCCCCATAAAACAAAGGTTAAAAACTTTTATGTTGGGTATTAAAATTTAAATATTAGATACAAAGTAAAAGGCACAGGTGTGAGGGGAATTTAATGACCAAGTAAAAATTAAAAGCTTCCATTATATTATAAAGCTATAGAACTTTATTTGTTGGGAAGTAAAGATGAAAAGTGTAGCTAAGATAAAAATTGCAGAATAAAACGACTTTCACAGGAAAATTATTTTCTTCAGCTATGGAAAGACAATGAGGAGATTAAAAGTGTTTTCACAGAGAGCACAGTTTTCATGATGCAAGGTGAAAAATGGAAGAGGAGGTGAAATCTTTTCCAAGAAAATATATTATTCAACTATAGAATAAAGAAGAATTATGACTCTTCATAGGAGAGATTATTTTATGTTAGAGGGAAAATGCAAGAGGCATGACAACAAATTGTAAAATAGGGCTTCTCTTCATGCAGTGGGTAGTTATTCATCAACGAACTTGTGTTTTCCAAGTGTCTTCTTTTGATGTGCATTTAGGGTTTATTTCTCCTTAACTGCAATTTTCTAATTCATTGTAAGGGTTTGGTTGTTTTGTAATTTGTCATAGAGAATACTATAAGGTGAATATAGAACATTTCAGGGTTTTGTTTTAGGTTGGAGTCTATCAATGCATATGTATTTTTTGATACCAATACTAGCAAAACAATACAAAATGGTGAAAATTTAGAACCATTTTCTCTCCTATGTGCTTGTTTTATGAGTTATGAAAAAATATAAACAATGATTGTCCTGTTCATATCCATTGGTTTCCAATGGGTGTGTGGTTTTATTCTTACCCATTAATTCAATGAATTAATGTAAATGCTTGAATGAAGTTGTAGATTCATGTGAATTAAGTGCTAGGATTCTAATAAGAAGTTGTGGTTGAGAATAAAATGTTGATGCATTGTAATGCAGTAATGTCAAGGCTTAGATGATGTTGTGTGTTAAAATATTATTAGGTTGTACAAGTGTTGAAATTGACTCCATTCCATGGATGAGGCACTGATCTAAGTGTGTTTTTCATGTTACATTTAGTTGATTAATTCAACCACAAATCACAATTTTAAATCAATTTATTTACCAATCTTAGTTTGTTTGTGTGTGGAATTTAATGCTCTACATCTCTCATATTTGAATTAAACACTTCCATGAAGGTCATCCAAACCCTTAGAGTACTATGTCTTATAAAAAATTTAAGGAGAAGCATTTGTTATAGTATATTTGATACTTTAGCACACAAGTATCTGTAAATATACTATTGGGATTACCCTCCCAAGTTTAACAGAGCCTGAAGTGTAGGAGAGAGAAGGTTATATACCACGCTCTCATTCATTGGCCACTGAACTTAAAGATTCTTAAGCATAAAGGTTGGATACCCTTTAGAGGATTTTAAGGTTTTGCTAGAAAAAGAACCAACAGATTGGTGAATCCATTAAGGAAAGATGCGAATTATTTTGTTATTTTTGTCGTACAATATTTGCTGAAAATTTGTTGAGGTCCATTTGGAAAGAGTTAGAAGGATAAATGACTAGTTGAAATGTTGAAGAAGTTCCATATCTACAAATTGATTTGTAGCAGCCCAAATTCAAAATACTATCAAGAGACATTGTTGGAAGAACTCAAAGAATTTATATGCATTGATGAAGATATCCTTGCTTCAAAGGCTTTTCCTCTTGTTGAAGAGGTGGCGACTCTACTCTACAATTTATGCACATGAAGGGTTGATGTTTATTATTGTGACCTAAAAATGCTCTCTTAAAAGTTGTAGCAATGAGAGATGGAAGGTACATGGTTCTCTACATACTTTCATATGTTGGCTTTGTCATATTGAATGCAATTATTGTTTCATTTAAAGTATTTGTCTAATATTCAAATATTTTCTAGTAGGGATTGTTTGAGTGAATTTTTGTATCCTAGGGATTTCCCTCCACCTGCATAATCATATGTTTCAAGCCTAGGTTACCACCATGTTATCAACTATCCTAGTGATCCTTCATCTAGTCATGGTTATGATTATGTGTATTATTTAAGCCCAGATTTGCAAGTATATATGGATTACCAAACTGAAGTAGCCATGTCGTTAGAAGCCTTAATATAGATTTCCAAGAAGCTTCAAAAGTCTAATAATCCTCAAACATTTGACACCAGAAAGTACATGAACCCAAGTGTGTACAAGCCTATGCTAAGCCAAAAAAGGAAAGTTGCATTGGAGAGGAAAATTGAAGAGTTGAACAAAAGGGTGATGTCTCTACAAGCCCAACTAAATGATAACCATACTAGATCTACTAGCCAAATTACTGCACCTTTTGTTAATTCTTTTGATCCATTGTATAACCAATTAGACTTGTCATGGGTTGATTACAAGGTTGAAAGTATGCCAACTCAAGTCTATAAGAAGATGCCTAGATTTAATGGATACAATGTGTGTGAAGGAAATGCACGCATCCAAATTTTTTCTAGCTTCATGGGGAAACATTCATTTGGAGATCAGGATATGTGGATGGGAGTTTTTGTCAGATCTCTTGAGGCTAGAGTTGGGGACTAGTACTTAAGTTTTCTTGAGAAGTCCTTTTCCTATTGGGATAAACTAGTGGATGCTTATAGAAAAGAATTTTCAAAAGAACCTTTTGACCTTGTCGCAAGGTTAAAGCAAATTAAAAAACAAGATGAAGATTCAAGCATTGCTTTTAGTCACAGATTTATTGTTTCTCTTTCACTAATTCCTAAAAATTTAAAACCCAGTGCCTCAAATTGCATTCATATGTATTTTGAAGCTTTTGAGGGATCTAGTGCATTGTTAAAGGAATTTAGAATATTAAGTATGTAGATGGCTTACACATGTTTAGATAATATTGAAAAAGTGAGAAATGAATATGTGCAAAGTCATTTGTCTTCAATTGTGGTTAAACATGTTTATGAAATTACCAGTTGTGTGAATACAAATTATTAGGTGTCTTCAGTTTTAAATATAGACAAGTGCATACTCGAGGAGGAACAAGTTAAGAGTGATACAATGTCTACCATTGATGTTCATGACAATGAAAATGTTGGTGTCTATCCACAAGAGGATGTAAATGAGAAACTCAATGATGAAACCCAGTCTAACATTGAAATGTAGAAAGATGTAGATTGTTGTCATGATAGCCCAAAAGTAAGCAAGAATGAACAAATGGAAAACTTGTTCTCTTTGACAAATTATGACCATGCTTTTGATAAGGTTGTTAGTAATTCAATCTCCTATGATTGTGGAAGTCTTGTTTATGATCAGTCCATTGAGTTTTTAGATTTTGATGATGGTGATATCATGGTATTTTTGTCATAGAGATTTGCACCCAATGCTAAGTTGAATATTTTTCAATCCTAGGCAATATGGGAATACTTTCAAGCTATGGATATCCTATTGTGAAAGTAGACCTACAGATTATGGGATGGCTCCCCTTTAGATAACTTGATAATATTATAAAAAATAATAGGGAAAGGGTAAGAAGGATATGCTTATAAGACTTCAAAAGATCATTTTGGTAGTATGGATACCTCTTACTTGATTAACAATCAAGTATGTATCGCAAAAAACTTGTAAACAACAAATACCTATATTTTTTTCCCATTGGAGACCATGAATCAAACCTCATACTCAGTTGTATTATTTGTGCAGCTAAATGTGAACCTATATGTTGAATAATACTTGTCACCACTAGGAGAAATGAGCATGCAACCACCTCCAACACCATTCTTACTCCTTGAACCATCAAAAAATATCTTCCATACTCTATTTTTTTGCTCATTGGATTGTTGTTCAAGACTTTTTAGCAAATTAGGCATGAAAGAATTAGGTTCATGCATCAAATAATTTTCCAAACTTACCTCCCCATGTTGTTCATTCAAAACATTATGGAAATTCTTAGTTGCCCACTCATTTAGAAGGACATCAAGGATATCCTCAATTTGTGTTTTTGTCTTATTGGCTGCAAGAATCTCTTCACTATCAAAAAGAGTGCAATTAAAAATAGCTAATGCATTGGTAACACTTGGATATAGGGCTCAATGTGGTCTTGAGCAACAAGTTTTGATTTGATAGTGACCTTGGTGTCATACCTAGTCCTAAAGAGCATATGAGACCAATTGGAAGACAAGTATCCTCCAATTTTAGCAGTGAAATCTCGTGATAGGCATATGGCAAAATATGGGGGCCGCTCAATAACATAAATGTCTTGAGGTATAGAGAAGTTTGGACATGTGTGCAAGGTCATACTCAGATTCTTGATAACTCCTATAGTCTTAATAGTAGTACCATCTAGTTGGACTACCCCCTTTTCTAGTCGTTCATACTTTATTCCCAGCTTATGAACAATTTGTTTAGGAATTACAAAGCTACTAGCACTTGAATCGATCATACAATTATGCACCAAATGTTGGCCAACGATCAGAGTTATATAAAATGGGGGTGGCTTGGCTACATTGATATGTTGTTGTCTCTTCTCTTGTAAATCATTAGCAAGTACAACTCTAGAGGACTGTTGATTAGACAACTCATTTGACAAAGAAAACTTTGGCAATGCCTATATAACAAATCTTTTTTCCCAAGAAGAGCTAAAGAATCCCACATAGAAACACTAACATGTGTTTTCTTCATATGATCTAAAATATTGAAATTACCAGTACTAACCTTCTACTATCCTTTAGGAACAACAATATCTCCTTGTGCTTGTGTTGGTTGAATTGGTACTTTAGGCTAATCTTTGACAAGTTGTTCTCTTGGAAGAATGTGAATGTTCTATGAAGAAGGCCCTGCTTGTCCTTGTGAACTTGTAAATGACTGAATTTTGTCCTTATCATCTTGTTACCCCAAGTCAACATCCCTTTTCTTAGACCTTATATTGGCTGCTATAGGAGTATTTGACTGATTTTATGGCCTATTGACCCCACAAAACTCCTCACCTTGCCGATTCATTAAGCCGACATCCAGACTGCCTTGTTCCACATGAATAGATTTTTGTTCATGAACCTCTTGTGACAAACCTCTTGGAACAACAACACTATTTTTTGTCATTAAAGCTTGATTCAACATTCCATTGGAACAAGTCGACTAATTATGCAGTTGATTACAATGAAAACACCACTCATAATCAACTTCCATGTTGTTTTGAACTGGTACAATCTCCTTAGAAGAGCTAGGTGCATTAGGGTTATAGGGTTGAAAAGGCCTTTGATTAAAATTCCTCCATTGAATTTAAGGATTAGCTTGGTAAGTTAGCCTATTAGATTGATATGGCATTTGATACAGAGCTTGGTAAGGTGGTTGGCAATGCTGCTTTTTTATATTGACTAATTCGTTACCAAAAGTCTACAAATTTTTTTGAATATCATCATTTTCCTCATTAATACTTATCATCTCTTGGGATTGACTTGAGACAAAATTCTCTTGAGCTGCAACCTGATTATTAAATGTTGGAAATGAAGGGACAATAGCTATAGTGGGTGGTATTATAGGGACAATTGGCTGCACCTCAACAAAAAATGGCATTGGAGGTCTAGGTGCTATCTTTCCAACTTGAATTGAACTATTCTCAGCCCTTATAGCAACATCAAATGTTGTTGGTAATGAATTCCCACCCATAGACTATATCATAAGTGAAATGTCACTATGCAAAGCTTTTAGATAAAAGAAAAATGCATAATCATTTGAAGGTTTTACCGAGGTTGGAATCCTATTCCAGGTCTTCTTGAAGCGGTAGTTGAAGTCCACCAAGTGTTCATTTGGAGCTCTTTTGATGGTAGTGATTTGCTCCACCAATGAAAGATGATCTAACTTTTCCTCTTTTAGAGTTATCATGCATTAGTTAATAATTAATTAATCTTTAATTGATTCTTAGTCTAATGTATTCTCACACACTTTAGCTAAACTTAGGAATGCTTTATTAGTTACGTAAATATTAGATCATTATGTCACATCTCATGTGATGTTGACATTTGTCATGATCTGAACCTTTCTCATTTAGGGATTTGCTATTATAAGCATTCAACCCTTATTGTAAATATCTCTCGGATATTACTTCATGGGAAATATCTGGAGCTTTTATATCTTCTTGAAAGCTTCTTTTATAACTTTTCCTTGTTGATGAATATAGCAATTCTTGTTTGCAGATCTCTTGCATGGAAGCTTTCTTTGTTTTTTGTTTGATCCTGTGGCTTGTGATTTTGTGCTTGTTTCATAATTCTAACATGGTTTAATGTCGTAGACTATTTTTTGCAATTTGGGAGTTTTTTTTCTTTCGGAGGCCATAACTCTTTCCCACAATGTCAAAATTGAGCAAACAAGATATCATCAGAAAGAGGATTCTGAGTACTTTCCAGTGGTGTAGGTATTTTTTGGAGATTTTTTCTTACTTTCCTATTATTTCCAGTTAAAGTCAGATCTCCTTTTTGGGGTTTCCTTACGTATTTTCAGCATGACTTTTACATACGATGTCAAAAATGGGAAAAAAATCATTGGAAAGTTGTTTCCAAGCTCTTCATAGTGGTGCAGGTGGGGTTTCTAGATTTGATTTTTGGTTTTTTTCCAAAAATCCTACTTCTTAGTTGTTTTCCTTTTTGGACTTTGTGGGCTCACATTGCATATTTTTTATCATCTATAAACACATTGAAATAAAATTCCTTAGCTTTGTATGTGTAGTATTGGGATTCTTGCACATCACTTTGTGCCTTATTGTACTCACACTATGATATAAAGTGCCAGATGTTTTCTTTTGTTTTCCTTCATACCTTTCTCATGAATATGTGACTTTTTTTTTCACATCATTTCTATCTACTTGTACTTACATGACTATACCTTCAAATGTTCTTAGTTCCTCTTCATGCACTACTTTTTGGCATTCAGTTTTAGTGTACCTATCATGCCTCTCCCTTTTTAGCATTAGGGGGGTTTCTACTGTTAGTGCTATTACTTCCTTGGTTTCGTGTTGTAGTGAGTTATGTATACAATATTTGTTCCTATGTACTAGGCAAATACATCAGTTGGTTACACATACATTTCGGTGAGATGGAACACTTACCATATGGACACTCTTGCATTCCTATTTTTGGAGGCGACCTTCCATTTTCTCATGATTATTTCTTCAAACTTTTGATACCTTTTCCATCTGTATCTTCGAGTTCTAGGTGTTTTCCTTTGTTTTCCATCTGATTCGAGTAGTGTCATTGGGGGCACTCATACAAATTCTTGTCTTCTTGATCCTGATCATCATATGTTTCAATGAAGGTTATTCTTTCGGCATTACAATAGTCCTTCAATAGTGTTTGAAGCTTCTTCATGCTTCTATGGTGTTCTCGTTGTTCCTATCTTTTGGAAAAACCTTTCCTTGTTTGGAAGCCTCTTCAGTCCTTCACTTGGCTTTCATCTCTTTTTGGAGTAGAGTTTTTCCCATGAGGTTTTCTCTATTTCTTCACATTATAGAGATCTTTTGTTTTTGCATGGGTACCTTACTTGGCCTTGTTTTCCAGGACCCATCATGCATTCTTTTTAGGGTTTTTAGCTACTCCCTAAGTTCATCTTAAGGGGGGTGTTAGAGTTATCATGCATTAGTTAGTAATTAATTAATTTTTAATTGATTATTAGTCTAATTTATTCTCACACACTTTAGCTAAACTTAGAAATGTTTTATTAGTTGAGTAAATATTAGATCATTATGTCACATCTCATGTGATGTTGACACTTGTCATGATCAGATCCTTTCTCATTTAGGTCTTTGCTCTTATAAGCATTCAACCCTTATTGTAAATATCTCTCGGATATTACTTCACGAGAAATATCTGGAGTTTTCACATCTTCTTGAAAGCTTTTTTGTAACTTTTCCTTATTGATGAATATAGAAATTCTTGTTTCTAGATCTCTTGTGTGGAAGGTGACTTTGTTTGTTGTTTCATCTTATCGCTCATGGTTTTGTGATTGTTTCATAATCCTACCATCCTCAAATTGCTTATTTAGCTGCTCTCCTGGTTGGTCCCATGTTGCAATTGAATTAACAACAAGGTCTCTGAACCATTGGAGGGCTTTATCCTTGAGAGAAACTACCAAGAGCCTTACTGCAATATTTTGCTCATGAATATGATGCAATCCACACAATGAGGCCACATCTCTAATGTGTTTAATGGTAGTTGTATGATCCTCTCCAGTGAAAAAAGGTAGACTCTTAAGGGTTGCTACTAGTATATCATTATGCTGGGCAAGATTCAAGGGACTTCCTTGATCAAATGACAAAAAGCGTTGATTCCTAGGTGGTAGATTATGAGACATAGTGACTCTTGAAGGATTTTAACTACTAGGAATAGTGGAACTTGTTGGTATTTGAATTGCAAAACTTGAAAATAGAGGATTTCTATAAGTTGAAATTGAATTTTTTGTGATCTTAATTAACTTAGTACTTCTTGGTGGTAGCTCAAAATGCTCAATAGGATCTGTACTTTCTCTAGTTTGATATTTTCCCATAAGCTTAACCACTGAAACTATTGAAACCAAAGCTTTAGAGTCCCCAAGTGTGAAAACTTTCCTTCTTGAAGGTTAAAGTACTACTGCTCACACCAAAACAACAAAAAAATTAAGCTCTTTTTGAATTGATAATCAACTCAATGTCTCGCTGGGCATGCCAAAAACTATTTTCACATGGATTTGCACCCAATGCTAAGCTAAAAACTCTACAATATCGTGCAACATGGGACTACTTTCAGGTTGTGGTATCCCATTGTGAAAGTAGACCTCTAGATTATGGGTTGGCTCCCTTTTAGATAACTTGATAATATTAAAAAAAATGACAGGGAAAGGGTAAGAAGGATATGCTTATAATTTTAAAACCTATCACTAATAGGTGATATACCAAAGGTAAAACGTGACAATGTTGTTGAAACTCACAAATCCACTCAACTAATCAAACAGTACTATCTCACAACTCAGCTACACATTCTTGCAAAAGTGATTCTTATGAAAGTTTTTGGTTTTTCTGATGTTCATAAAAAGAAAATAATGATGTTTTCAAAATTTTGATACAACAAAGTGATAAACACATTCACATACCTACACTATAGTATGCCACTTTTTGCATTCAATATTGAAGGAATTTGATAAAAATAAAGGAAAACACAATATTTTATCATATTATTCACTAACAATACTGGAAAATAGGAGAATTTGAGAAGGAAATAAACTTATTTTATTGAAAACCAAGAGTTTTCTACATCTCAAGACAAAATACTTAATAAAATAACTCTAAGTCTCATAAAAAATGAGTTACATAGTGTGAATATATTGCTACAGTAGTGACCAAAATCAAAACTAAGGAGAGAATGAGAGAAGAAGAAGACTTCTACAAAAGGCTCTAAGAATTCAAATTTTGAATTTTATCTCCAACTAGCTTGATGATTTGTCTAACACCTCTCCAAATTAGGCACTTGAATGAAACAAAAGTCCTCAAAATTAGACATAAGGAGCTCTGAATTTTGAAATCCATCCAAAGGGTCGTGCATAACTAAAAATCCCCCAAAAATAGGGTTGAAATTGCAAGAAACAAGGAGTCAAGTGCCTTAAAATCCTCCTTGACCCATACTCCATCCATTTGGGCTCTTAACTGAAGCTAAACTGATGATGAAGTCATCGAATTTCCCTATTTTCATTCATATGTTTGTAAATCTCCAACTATCTCCTTGACTCATGCAAAGGCATTAAAGCTTAACCAACCTCTTCTTTGACTATATCTTATCAACACATGTCCTCCCTTTATGCCAAAATTGAAAGCAACACCTCCCTACCTTTGCATTTATATAACATGTATTTAAGTGATTTATACACTATCACTTTAATACAATGATTTACATTTCAAAATTGAAATTAAATTTCAATATATGCTAAATAAAAGCATTTGACCCAAGCATAAAGCACTTAACATATTATATGAGGTATTAGTTAGAAGAAAAATAAATAAAAGCAAAGCAAAAATTCTCTCTCATATCAACCAATTTTAGGGTTAGAAAACCCTAAAACAAAACGAGGGCATATTTATTTTATTTTTTTGTTGGGTGCCACCATGGATTTCACCTAGAGGTATGGTCTAAGTTTGAATCTTATCATTTTGCTTCTTTTAATGGCTTTCTAAATATTTCCACACAAAAAAAAAAAGGTGAGTATCTCTTTGTCACAAATTTTGGCATTTCTCTCCATTTTGAAAGCTTTACAAGCCTTCAAGGCCACAACCTCCATTATTTTTCTAATGTTTTCTTTTGTTTCTCCATCCTTTGTTGATGTTTCTTATATTGAGGCCGCCATCTAAAAGATAGTTGAAGCTTTTGAGCTTTCTTGAAGACATGGCACACGGGTTTTTAATGGTTTGAATCCACACACAAAAGCTGCATAAGTTTCAATTCTTTCAACTTATGTATTTCCTTCTCAAACAAGCTTGATTTGAGCACTCTTCAAACAAAATAATGTAACTTCTTTCTATTTTCAAGCAATGAGTAGAGATCTGTGTGTTTTTCTTGAAGGTCGTGACCTAGGTAGCTGGAAACAACTTCTTTCATGTGTTTTGATTTCCTTATGTAAACATTGAGTGGTTTTGACATTATAGAGAAAAATATGTTCTCAAGTCACAGCCATGAGAAACCATTTGAACCTTCTTTTTGGATTTCAAAAGAATAGCTCTATTTGAGCTTGACCCATGATAGAAAAACAAAATAAACTTGTGATGGAAAGAATTTTATGAATTTGTTTACTATTTTTTGGGTTTCTAAAACCCTTCATGGCCGCAGTCATTCAACAGGTTGAGAGCTCAAGAACTTGCACAAGCTCAAACCCTTTGTTAACCTATGTGTTTGAACTTTTGGAAATAAAACCCAAGTGGGTTTGTGTCATTGTGGAGAAAAATGCCTCACCCAGGCCATACCTGTAAACTTTAAAGATTTCACATTTTTGAAGTAAAAATCATCATTATTTCATTTTATTTTAGAAACTTTGGCTTCATTGTAGCATTTTCTTAGTGTCCTTCAGGCACTATGAAGCTTTATTTTGTAGGTTGCAACACTCTTTATATTAAAAAAAACTCAAACCTTTACTTTAATCACTGTTTTGTTCATGTTGTGAGCATATAATAATGTAGTGAGATTCACTTTTATAACTATAGCTCTAGAATGTTGAGACAAAACTTAGGTTCTATGCTTCATTGTTGTTCCACATGCAAGGTCAATATTTCTTTTCAAAAAGAATCTACACACAAATTTATGATGAAATCTATGTTGTGGCTTTATTCACCCTCTCTACATGTTATATTTCAATAGCTTGCATCCTCAAAGTATTCATTGTAACATTGAAATCATGCTTTCTTCTCCTTGATTCTCTTTGTATTGTTCTATGTGTAACAAATGGATGTTTTTTCTTCTTATGATGTTGCACTATGGAAATTGTTGTCCCCTTTATCATGATTATGGATTTATGGCATTGTTCCTCAAAACATTTTAAACAAGGCTTATAGCTTCCATTATGTACATACACAACAGTTAAGGATGTATAAAGGAACTACCTTAAGTTTCTCCATAGTATTGCTTCAAACTTATTGTTGTCATTGTGATTGTATTATCAAAAGACATTATCACAATAGCTATGCATGTGGTGAATACTCCTCATTATCACTCCATGAGTAGTGCATTCTTATCTATCCCTTTGCTATGTGCAAATATTGTTCCCCAAATATGAGCACCATTATGTATGCTTGTTCACTATCACATTTTATGGCAATGAAGGACTTGTTGCCCTATATGCAAATAGAAATTTCCAATGGAGGATAATGCAATTTTATTTTTTGTCTTGCATGTTGATTGATCATCTTGAATGATATGTTGTTCATCCATGATTCTCAATTCATTGCACATTCAAAGTTGATTGTCATGTATGATCAATAAATTGAAGCTCTTGTAGTTAATGATTTACTCCTTTAGTTGAATGTTTTCATTGAGCATTATGAATATGTTTCTTTCTCAAACCACTTTTGAAGTTAAGGGGCGATATGTTGGGCTCAACCCTTGTGGGAGCCACATTTTATCCCACATGTGGTAAATAGATAAAACAAAACAACTACAGAAACCTAACCTATATATGCATAAGAAGCAAACATGTTAGATAAAATAGAGTATATGATAGATGTGTTTGATAACTTTCTAGTTTTCCTAGACATTTGCGATATACTAGCTATTTAAATGTACACGGGGATCAAATTATATGTTTATGGATAACTTCAAATGTATTGACTAGTGATCCTTCATTGCTCTAACAACACTTTTCTCACATGTAGGAATCCCTAGATTTGTAGGGCAAGCAACAACTGGAGACAAAACAAGCAAAAGGGGCAACAACAGATGCAAAACCTAAAGCCAACAACTAGGATTCACCATTTAGGAAATGATGGGTTCCCTTTCTCTACACCCACACTTTTCTTCTTCTTATCTATAAATGTATAGTTTTTTCCATCATTTGCATTTTAATGTTTAGTTCCAAGACTTGTGTGGAACACCACACATTTATGTTATCAATAAAGACTACTTTTTTGAAGAAAATGATTCTTTCTCTTCTCTATTGTGTGCATATGTATAATGTGATGACGTAGTCTTCAAATATTTTCCTTTATGCATATGAATATGACATGGTAAGGAATGGATGTACCTTTTGCTTTCTCTTTGTAAAAAACATAATCAACTTTACCTATTTCAGCTGGAAGCAAAAATAGGTAACAGGTATATCCTAATTTATGACTTGGTAATGCATGTAGTTCTAGTGGAGGTTAAGGAAGGGAAGTGGTTGAAAGAATGGATCAGAACAATGGTCTATTAAGCAGTGAAAAAATTTCAAATTTGTTGACCATTGAACATCATAAATGTACACATGTGAATAAGCCTCAGTTGTTGTGTGTTGCCCACATTGATTTTGACGGTGATGATAATATTCACTATGCAAGATATGATGCATGCGTATTTGATCTTCCTTCTAGTTATGAACCGGTTGGTCAACATGATGGTAATGCAGATAGAGACAAGCAACCATTCGATTGTAATAATGCATTGTATGATGAATATGAAAGTGTACATGTTGATGCAAGTTCAAAACTTGTTTTGATGAATTAGAAACTACATATGACCATGAGGTTTTCATATCCAATGAGCCAAGTTTTGAGAATTTTAATGCAGATTTGGATAAGCGTCTATTTTCTGAATTAGGTGAGCCAAGTCATGAGTTTTTTCATATGAATGTGGATATTGATTTCAAAGAAAAATCAGATTATCTTTTTGAACTAGAATTGCTCGCCTTTGAAAAAGCTTGGGATGATGAAGAGTTGGTATGTTATGTTCAAAGGATAACAAAGTGAGCAATCATGAGGATAAGTTAGATATTCTTGATGATTCTCTATACCAGCATGATGGGAGATAGTCACAGTGTATGCCAATGTATGAGTGTATCTCTTTACATACACTTGGAGATAGTTTGCATGATGTGCATAATCTTTTGAATATTTCTTATGACTATTTCACCTTTGACATGCAACCTAATAATCAAATTGAGCTTTATAGTACTAGCCATGCGGTAGAATATGAGTGCTACTTTTTTCAATTGAATGAAGTTTTCATAAAGTGTGGCAACATGCAAAACATTGAGAATGTTGTTTTCAACTTGAGAATGATTTATATGATAAATATCATAAGTTGTTTCCACATGATAATCAGTATTTTAAAAGTATTCCTGATTTTCAGATGCATGGTAATTGTGAATTTTTTGATAATGTTGTATATGATGGGTTGTTGGGAGATGTTAGCATGTTTAATCAAGTAGATTGCATTGATTTTTTAGATTCTCTTCGGTGAAATATGAGAACTTTGTTTGTGACATAGGTAAGAAGAGACCAACATTTTTTGGTGGCCTTGGGCCATCATATATGGTTTGAATTGTCAAACCAGAGCAGTAGGGGGTAAACATGACCTTTTGACTTTGTCGCCTAATGAAGTAGGCAACTGGTCTGCTTCTCCAGAGGATCTAAATTCATGCTATGCCCACAAAGGGCATAAATCCCCAGTCAGAGCCACTAGTGGCACCTTCAAATTTTATAAATTTGAAGTGCCTATGTTGAAAAATTATGCTCTACACACTCAGAAGTGCCCTTGAAAAATCTACCCAAGTGACCTATTTTAGGGTCATAATTTGGAGCCAAATAACTTTCTTACCAAACCTCTTGGTGAGCATATTTAGTTGACATATGTGAACATGCATGTCAATTTTCAGCTTCCCATGATGAGTTTTGACAAGGTTTTGAAAAGCGAAGCTGGAGGGTTCTAGGATTGTTCTACTTTTGCAAATTCTTTGTCTCGTGAAGTGACCTCTTGTTCAAACCGATATTTCATAGCTGGATGATTTTCATGACAAATGGATTGGTTCCTTGCATTCCTACCACATTCATATGCTCCTAGGTCCGGTTTTAGAGTCTCATGATCTGATTTGATTTTTTTTCAAGATCAAAAGCAAATGTAGTTTGTTATGTTTTTACATATGCATTTCCTGAATTGTTTCAAGGAGGTCAAGTTTGACCCTTAATATCTTGTGATTAATGATGGTTCAAGGGAAACCCTATTGCACACATACTCAGTGGACCCAAATGACCTAATGCATCCAGTGGCAGTTCCCCAGGAGATGATTTGATATTTTTTTGAAATGGCAACTTGGTGAGCCCTAATTGGTTTTGAACATGTGCATTTGCAAAAAAGTCTAACTGAGCTACTTTGGATGTTAATATCTTGCACATCGAAAAAAAATTGTCGAGCTATTTGTTGCACTGCATTCTTGGGTCAAATGTTTGCATACTCATGCATTTTCATGACTTTAGGAGGTCATTTGACTAGTTTTCTAGAGCAATTACAAAGGCCACTTGACTTGTTTTGATTGTTGTGCAAATATGCTAAAAAAAATTAAATGACAACCGAGTTTATTTTTTCACTTCAGATGCATTTAGAAGCAACCTCAAGGTTAATTCAAGGTAAAATTTCAAAACAAAAAATAAAATTAGTCAGGCCCACAGGGGGACCCAACATGTGTCACACAACTTGAGGAAATCATTCAACCTTTCGAGTGAAATAAATGAGAGATATTCTCTACACTTGGGGGTAGAAGCTCTTCACAAATTTCTTCTAGTAAAGGATATGTTGATAAAGGAATCTATAGATTTTTATGATGACTTGAAGTGCCAATTTGATATGGCCAGTAAGAAACTAATAGCTTTCTCTAAGGGAGCCACCCAAGGTGAAATGATTGGTGGATGATCATTGTATTTAAGAATATGTTCTTCAGGCAAGCCTTTTTTTTCTTATTAATAAGGATTTTTTTCAACTACAAAGTTAAGGAATTCACCTCGTCATAAAAAATGTATGAAATAACATCAATTAGAAGGGGGTAGTGTTTCATTTGAGTCACCATGGGAAATTGAGACATTTTCTTCTACTCCACTTAATGCTTTCCAAGCACCTAGGGAAAAGAAGCCCCAAACTAATTTTTCATCCTCACCAATAGATTTAATAATGTTGGGTTCAAGCAAGACTATGTTGGAGTCTTCACATCCACATAGATATCCAAGGGTCTTTGAAGGTCAAGAAATGAGGACCATTGTAGGATCCTTTGTTGATATTGAGGTGGAGAGCAACCAAAAGCCCCTAGTATGGGGATCCATTGAGGATAATATCAAGCAAGATGGTGGGGTCTCTAGACAAAGATTAGCCTCATAACATTGGATGTTGTAATGCAGGAAGGACCTAGCTTGTGCAGACTCATTCTCAATTATTGGCAAATATGTTCAAAAATTTAATGTTCCTTCAATGGTTCAGAACATGGAAAGATTCCAAGGGTTGAAAATGGCCCAGAATAAATTTCAAGATCAAGAGAGTGGTATATCAAATCATCCAAGAATGAAACTTCATCTATCAAATCCATGGTCAATCTTGTCTATTAACAAATCAAATGAATTAACTCACTCCAATTTGAAGCCTTGTAGGTCATCTAACATATCCCATAAGCAAACCGATGCAATAAAATAGAGTGGATTGTATTCTTTTGTATGCTTCTCCAACCTTGGATCTGGAGAATTGAGAGGAAATCGACCCATGTCACTAGTCTCATCAACTCTGGAAGAATTTACAAAAAACTACGCTCTTGGAAAGCTGGAGAGAAATTTAATTAGAACAATGGAACCCCCAAAGCTTGGAATGACTATACAACAGCCTAATCTTCCTTTATGGGAAATGAAGGAACAAAAAGAGGTGTATGGGATGCTGCTAGAAACGGCTTGGTTCAATGTCGATATGTGGGCAGATCTAGCACAAGTCTCTTATGCGTAGGGCAATGTGTGCTTACAGTGAAAATGTATCAAAATTGTTTGAGGAAATTCTATTTGCATTTCAAAGTAACTAAGGGTTTGTTGTCGGAAAGACTTTGTTAGTTCCTGATGAGTAATGGTGAGGGTTTGTAAGGCTCGAACATTATGAAACAAGCAGCTGGATTAAGGTAGAAGAGACTATGATATATGTGAAGGTCCATTTTGTTAGGGAAATCCATTGTTGTAGAGGATTTCTCTATGCTCAAAAGGAAAGATTTGTGATCTAAACTATAAACTTGATAAATGGAGGGTTGATGGAGAGATTTGGAGATTTGAATTATTTTCCATCTTTTAGCAGTGTGAGGAGAAATAAAAATGGCTATGGAAGGTTTTGAAACTATATTTTAAAATCTTGGAGTAGGGATTAGTGACTACCTATGCCACAAAGACCAGGCATTGTTTACGCTACAGGGGTAGCCACCGTGCCAAGTAAAAGGGGTAAATGAGATATTGCAAAGGATATTTTCACACAGATAGAAGAAGTTGTTGCAGGAAATATCTTTAATCAAAAGGCTTAATGTGTGGGTAAATCTAGCACATGTTTACTTCACAACAAGGAGCAGTTTGTGCCCGCAACAAAAATATGTCAAAATGTTGGAAGAAATTCAGTTATGGCAATGAAACTTGAGGTCTATTGTATTGAGTTTGAGCATCTTGTGAAATGGAGCAATGGTAGTTGTGAAAGAATACTGTTGAGAACAATACATTCAACGCTCTCAATTCACAAGCATGGCTTTGACAATAGTAAAGGCTAAGATGTTTGGTGGCCAGTGTAAACTCTTGTTGAGTGTCGCCATTGTTCAGGTCATCAATAATTAAGGAACTTGCAGAGCAGAGGAACTAGTAAAAAAAAAGATATTGACCAACAACCAGCATGCAAAGAGGGCAATGTGGATGAATCTTCACCCCAGCTCGCTAGCCCATGGGAGTAGAAGATGACGTTATAAGAGAGCAGCAGGGAAGCGGGAATGGAAAACCATCAAAGCAATGTTTTAAATGTTAAAAATATTTTATTTGGTTGTTCAAGGGTTTTATTACCATCTTGAGGGAGTTGGTGATTCCATGTGAAAATGCAATGGGAGAGCAAGCATTGGAAGGAAGGCCATGGTGGGCCCCAACAAATTTTAAAAGCAAGTGAAAAGCATTGGTGAAGTTTTTTAAATATAGTTGTGCATGGGTTAAATGTTTTCATAGCCCCATAAAACAAAGGTTAATTTTTTTTATGTTGGCTATTAAAATTTCAATATTGGATGCAAAGTAAAAGGCACAGGTGTGGGGAATTTAATGACCCAGTAAAGTAAAAATTAAAAGCCTTCATTATATTATAAAGTTAGAGAACTTTATTTGCTGGGGAGTAAAGATGAAAAGTGCAGCCAAGATAAAAAGTGTGAAATAAAAGGACTTTCATGAGAAAATTATTTTCTTCGGCTGTGGAAAGAAAAAGAGGAGATTAAAAGTTTTTTCATGGAGAGCACAATTTTGACAATGTAGGGTGAAACATGGAAGAGGAGGTGAAATATTTTGCAAGAAAAGATATTGTTCAACTGTAGAATAAAGAAGAATGATGACTCTTCACAATAGAGAATATTTTATGTTAGAGGGAAAATGCAAGAGGCGTGAAAATGGATTGCAAAATAGGGCTTCTCTTCAAATGGTGGGTAGTTATTCATCAACGGACTTGTGTTTGCCAAGTGTCTTCTTATGATGTGCATTTAGGGTTTCTTTCTCCTTAACTACAGTTTTTTGATTCATTGTAAGGGGTTGGTTGTTTTGTGATTAGTCATGGAGAATACTGTAAGGTGAATATAGAACATTTTAGGGTTTTGTTTTAGGTTGGAGTCTGTGTATTTTCTAATAGAAATACTAGAAAAACAATACAGAATGGTGAAAATTTAGAACCATTTTCTCTCTTATGTGCTTGTTTGATGAATTATGAATAAATATAATCAATGATTGTCTTGTTCATCTGCATTGGTTTCCAGTGGGTGTGTGGTTTTATTCTTTCCCATTAATTCAAGGAATTAATATAAATGCTTAAATGAAGTTGTACATTCATGTGAATTAAGTGTTAAGATTTTAATAAGTTGTGGGTGAGAATAAAATATTGATGTATTGTAATGCAATAATGTCAAAGCTTAGATGATGTGTGTTAAAATGTTATTAGGTTGTGCAGGTGTTGAAATTGACTCCATTCCAAGGATGAGGCATTGATCTAAGTGTGTTCATGTTACATTTAGTTGATTAATTTAGGAACAAATCACAATTTTAAATCAATTTATTGATCAATCTCAGTTTTTTTTGTGTGTGGAATTTAATGTTCTACATCTCTCATGTTTGAATTAGAAATTTCCATGGAGGTCAACCAAACCTTTAGGGTACTATGTCTTTTAAACAATTTGAGGAGAATCATCTATTTACAGTGTATTTGATACTTGATACTTTAGCACACGAGTATCTATAAATATATTGTCGGGATTACCCTCCCAAGTTTAATAGAGCCTAAAGTGTAGGGGAGAGAAGGTTATATACCAAGCTCCCATTCGTTGGCCACTGACCTTGAAGATTCTTAAGCATAAAGGTTGGCTACCCTTTAGAGGATTTTAAGGTTCTGCTAGAAAAAGAACCAACTAGAACAAAGCAATTTGCTCAAGGAGTGTAATTAAATGAGGGCCAACATTCAAAAGGACCTTTCTAGCATAGGTCTTCGCCTCTAGAGAGATAAGATGCTCAAGAAGAAGATTTATAGATTTTGAAAGACAAATTCATAAATTCAATTAAAAACTCTTCAATAAGAAATATTTCAATGTGGAGAATGTAAGAAAATTGAGCAATATTGACTTCACTTTATCTTAGTTCGTTGAACATGCAAATAATTTCTCTAGAAAAATATATTCAACACAAGGGAACAAGGCTTTATGAAAATTAATGACCAAGAATGTGATCATTCCATAGCACAAGGAAGTGCCTCCAATAGTCAAAGTGTTCCTCATATACAAGGCCAAAACCACCGCATCAACTATTGCTCAACCTACTATAGGAGAAGACACTGTGAATGTGCCACCTTAAGAATAATATTTTATATTTTATTAAATGTATTTTATAAAAAACTTTAAAGTCTCAAGAAGTTGAAAAGACTCCTTTTTCTTTCTCTTAGTTGTTCTCGAGAATCCATTGCATTTGCTAATTATTATATGATATGATGTTTTCGATGAACTCTCTCTTGGAAATTTTGGAGAAAGGATAATTGGAACTAGAAATTGTACATTGTGAATGGACTATATGGATCATTGAATGAATGATATTTATCACAATCTATATATTTGATTAATTTCTTTAATTGTTGCATTTTTGCGTGAATGTGAAGAATCATTCCTAGTTGTTAGATCCATTTTAGTTTCAATATTATTTGTGATCATAAAGTTATTGATTTAGATTTCATGGAATGCAAATTAGTTTGTGTGCTAGTTAATTTTCATGATTAAGATTTATTCATTGAGTTAAGTATTCAAAATTTATAAGCATTTGAATTTATTTTCTTTCCTTTTCAACTTTTTGGTTTGTAGACATCCAAATTTGGACAATTAATTTATCCAAATTTATCACTTTTCGTCTAAACATCCTCTTATCCGAGTTAATTAAATAATATTACTATTATTTAATTAATATCTTTAATTCTGCCAAATCCCTAAGGTATTTAATTAATAATTAAATACCTTACCCTCCTTAATCCTCTTTTCATCAAATAAATTAAATAAATATTACATTTATTTAATTCCTCACATGTCATGTTCATCTAATCCTAATCCATCTCCTAATTTCTTCATTAGGAATATGCACATGCCTAATCCTTGATTAGGATGTGTCACATCCTCCAACTTTTGCAAGTTGGCTTCTAATCCTCATTTATCTTCTAATTATTGATTAATTAAGCCTAATCATTCCCCAAGGAATTTTTAATTCCTTTTTATTCTTCCTAGATTCCCCTCTTTTACATGTGAATTTTTAATTCACATTCCATCCTTCCAAGGCTTCTAGAACCTTGGACTTGTCACAATCTCCACATGTGACCAACCTTGGACTTGTCACAATCTCCACATGTGACCAAGTCCCACCTTTTTGGAGCCCACCTTTACCTCTAGATCCTCCTAGAATGTGAATTTTTAATTTATATCCCCAACCACCTTTCATTTTCCCATGTAGATTTTTGAGGAATTCCAAAATTCCTCAAAAATCCCTTTCACTCCCACTTGGGGACAAGGAATCCCTTTTTGAGGAAATCTCCTCACTCCCCAAGGTGCCTGTCCTTCCTCCACCTCATGTACCTTTTTGACACCTCACTTACACCTTATATCCCCTTATCCACTTCACCCTCCACATGTCAAGATGTGAGGGCTTGTGGGTTCTCAACCCACCATAGCCCTTCATCTTGGCCTTGTTGGATTAATCTTGACCGTTGAATTCTCTAAAGAATTCAAAATCTCCTATAAATACCCCCTCCTCAAGGGAATTTCAGAAAACTTAGCCATTTGATAACTACATGCTGTCAATTTACATCCTCAATCCTTTGCCATCATTTAGCCATCTCTCTTGATCATATTGCACATTGAATCTTGCATTTTAGTCACTCAAGCAATCATCTAAGGAGCACACAAACCATTTCAAGCAAGGGCCAGTCAAGGAGACATCAACAGCAAGGAAGGTGAAATCGTTCTCATTTTGTTTTATCCATTTTCCTTCTTGTTCTATCTCTCTTTTGGCTAATCTTGAGGTGTCCTTGGTATTTTACCATTTGCATTCTTAAGTTGTTTTGCATATTTAGAGAAGGATAAATTCCAAGGTATCACATTTCTGGCATGCCCGATGGGACCCACAAACGGGTTCTTGCATTTAACCCTTGTTTTTGGCTAAGAATTGCGCAGGAAAAGGTCGTAGAAAGGCGGAAGCGCCCCTGTTTCTGCCGCAGAAAGGCGGAAGTGCCCCTATTTCTGCTGTAGAAAGGCGGAAGCGCCCTCTGGCCTACTGCAGAAAGGCGGAAGCGCCCTCTGCCTTGCTGCAGAAAGGCGGAAGCGCCCTTTGGTCCGCTACAGAAAAGTGGAAGCGCCCTACATCTCAAAGTTTTACTTTCTTCTAACGAGTTTGTTGCAATTAGAGATAAATTTAAAAGACTTTTCTAACACGTTTCTCGCAGTGGAAGGGGCACAACTTTCTTATTTTCTTGGAAATCTGATAAAGTTTACTGCAGAAAGGCGGAAGTGCCCTCTAACCTTTTGTTGCAGAAATGTGGAAGCACCCTCTAACCTTTTGTTGCAGAAAGGCGGAAGCGCCCTCAAACCCTTTGTTGCAGAAAGGCGGAAGCGCCCTCAAACCCTTTGTTGCAGAAAGGCAGAAGCGCCCCCACTTTTGTTACAGAAAGGCGGAAGCGCCCCATTTTGCTGCAGAAAGGCGGAAGCGACCCTATTTTTGCTGCAGAAGGGCGAAAGCGCCCCAAAACAGCACAGTTTGGAAGGTAAAAAAGTCATTTTAGCTTCGTTTTTGCTCCCATTTTTTGCTATTTTCAAGTAGTAACCCTCTAACGTTGTTTTGGCAAGGATAGTGGTGTTTTTTGCTAACGTTTTACAGCATATTGTGGCAAAATTTGACCAAGGACGAAGAAGAAGATAGCTAACATTTGTTTGCAAGGCCATTTATTTGATCAGATCTGCAAAAAATTATCCTTGTTGTTTCGAAACATAGTCTAATTAGGGGAGTAAACTTCATTGCTTGCTGTGACTGTATGTTCTTGTGTTACCCAAGGGGGCATTAAATTTTTTTCACTTTCCCCTTGCACTTCGTGTGAGCCTGGGGAGTAGTTGGAAACGGTTAGTGTCTTCTTTCTAGTGGGACCTACTTGGGGATTTCATCACCCCAAGGGACGATTCCAACCACATGTACCGGCGGGGTATATAAAGGGGGGAGAAGGAAAGTTGTACCCCAATCCAGTCGCGTCGTAATTGGCAGAGCGTCGAAGCTAGGGTGATACCTAGATAGACATGAAGAGTTGGTCCGAGCCTTTCAGTATCTTGCTGGGGTTCCCGACTCACGCTTGTGACGGACTGGTGTTCACGGTTGTGCCTCACGTACCGAGAGTATATCAAGGACTCCCTAGAAGCCTTGTGCATCCTAGATTAAGACTTTTCCTTGCCATACCCTTAATATTAATCATAGGATTGTGCTTGCTTGAAGTGTTTCCTCGTGAAAAATTTGTCAAATCTTTTGATACTTTGGCCTTACTTCATCATTTTGCGTCCTTGCCATAGCCTTTTCTGCCATAACCAAACTCTGTCCTATCGCAGAAAGGCGGAAGCGCCCCTGTTTCTGCTGCAGAAAGGCGGAAGTGCCCCTGTTTCTACTGCAGAAAGGCGGAAGCGCCCTTGATTCTGCTGCAGAAAGGCGGAAGCGCCCCCATTTTGCTGCAGAAAGGCGGATTTGCCCTCCTGAGCACCCGAAATTGTCCCATTTGGATCCATTTAACCTCTAAACCATCGTTTAATTGTTCCCAACCATTATCTCATCATCCTAAGCCTCCCGAAACCTCCATTTAATCCGTTTAAACCTCCATTCTATCACTCCAAATCTTCATTAACCATTATAGATCCCCATTCATTTTTCACAATCATCATTAATCCATCTTTTTCATTTTAATTTTCCATTCAAAAGTCCATACCTTCACCTAACCAACATCATAACTTTACCATTCACATCACCACCCATAGCCCAACCGTCCTAACCTTGTATTACAAAGCAGTTACCCAAATTGACCATAGCACTTGAACTTGATTATTAGTCTTTAACTTCAACCCCAATCAATTTGCCTCCATCTTGAGGTGAATTTGGTGGCGTAAGTTATCATCCTTGGCCCAATCAATCCATTCCTATCTTAAGGTGGATTCGGTGCCGTGATCATCCTTTTAATCAATCAAAGCTCTTGGTTGCTAAGGGTAACTTCCTTGGACTAAACTCAAGGTCTCCCTCTCATCTTTTATCATCCATCTTTTATCATTCCCATCCAATCATCCAAATCTATCAAAACCAACCATTCGATCAAATTGTCCAATCAATCAAATCACATCCGTTCAACCAATGCTATCCTACTGATCTTAATAATCCAATCTAATTCAATCAAAATCCAAACTTGCCAAATCCAAATCCGATCCCATCAAAATCAAAAGCAACCCCATCCAATCATCCTAATCTGAGCTTTTGTCCAATCCTGATCTGAGCTTGACCAAAATCCCGATTTGAGCTTTAATCTGTTCCCATCCAAAATCTTTTATCCATCCTCTTTATCCTATCATCATCATGAATCCTCATCCTCCATCAATAGTAGTCAAGGGAAACCCTAATTACGTCGATAACGATAACGATAACGAAAGTCTTGTCGATCAAGAGGTATATGACATAGATCCCTTTGACACTATCATATCTAGTAAGCTTTCTCCACCCACTTTCCAAAATCCAATTACTCCTATGAGTTATCTTGTTATGTCTTCATCCATGCCTAATCATACTCCTTATGACAATGGATATCCAGTATCTTCTTCATCCCCATATTTGTCATGTCCTTCATCTACATCATCCTCTTATACAACATCTACATCCTCTTATCCTAATTTTCCATCACAATATTCCTATTACAACTCCCCATCCATGTCTCCCTATCGTAATCCTCTTTCCCAATCTTCCCATACTAATCCTACATCTACACCCTTTCACCTTAATCCTACATCCATATATCCTAATCATAATCCACCATCCCAATACCCTTATTATAATCCATCCCCCACATCCTCTTGTCCCACTACACCACCTATATCCTCTTGTCCTAATCCACAATCCATGTCCCCCTATCTTAATTCACCACTCCAATATCCTTATCTTTAACCCTCCATCCAATCCTAGTCCTCCGCCTACTCCTAGTCTTCCATCCAATCCTTCATTCATCCATCTACCCTAGTCCTCCATCCAACTTAATCCCCCACCTACCTATAGTCCTACATTCAATCCTATTCTCCATATAACCTTAGTCCCACCAATCCATAATCCCTCATCCATTTTACCACCCTTGTTGCCAACCATATGCAAGTCTCTCATTTCAGAAGTTCTCCAAGCGACTCATTACAAAGAAGCCATCCCAACTCCACATGCTGAAGTTATGGAACCATGCCATCTAGATCCATCATCCACGGCCATTAGTGATGAGACCCTTCTCCATCCCACACCTATCATTACTGTTACCACCCCTAGCACCACCCAAACCATTGAAACCATCAAACCCACTGCATCCATTGAACCTACATCTCCTACTATGAGAGCTACTAAACCTTAATCAAGACACTCCAAGTCCAATCCACTCTCTTACTCCTAGGATCCACCCACCCCATCACACACCCAAGTCCAATCCACTCCCTCTACTCCTAGATCCACCCAATCCATTGAAGACACCCAAATCCAATCCACTCCTCCCACTCCTAGTAGCACCAAAACCCATTCCAATGAACCTCATGAATCTTCCATCCCTCCCTCTTCCCCACTTGAAGAGTCCCAACAAGACTCCATTACCATGCCCCCCACACACAATGAGTCACGCCAAGAGTCTAATCCAAAGCATGCCAGCATATCCCCTTCTCCAAATCAAGATCCTACCATCCCATCTAATCCACCTCAAGATTACAGTCCCCCATCCATTCCATCCCATGATCCTTTTGTCATTCAAGCTTCCACTGCTCCATCTCCATCTCCATCGCATAAGCCTACTACCACAAATCCAGATCCTATCGTGGCCCCTACTCCGTCTCTTGATGTCGCTATCCCATCATCTCCTTCTCATGATCCCCATCATCACCTAAAAATGCTATCTCCACACTGCTTGCATATCCCCTTGGTCCTCTCACATTCCTCCATGGTGGTCTCCTCGCAGAAGAAAAACAAAGCATATACACCAACCCTCCTCTTCCACCTAATAATGAACTCGCATCATTCTTCCAGAATAACAAAAATCTTATCCTAGATCGAATACTCAAGAGAATGAACTATCAAGGAAAAGGTTTAGGCCTTCATGATCAAGGTATTTTAGAGGCCATCCATGTCAAAGAAAATCCATGTACACAAGGTCTTTGATATATCTCTCAAGACTTGTAATCCCAAAATGTTGGTACAACCTCTATACGTCCTCAACGGCGCCTCTTTCCCCAAAAGAAATGCCATTTCCATCACCCACCAAATCATATGCCATCCCTCCTCCTCTATCGTATCACCTCAAAACAACCGTCCATCCCTCCTTCATCTGCTCCATCCATTTTGGGTCCTTACATCCCTCCATCTACCATGCCCATGTTTCCTCCAGTCCCTCTGCCTTTTGGGTCCCTATATCCCAAAATCACCTCCTCCATCTCATCCTATCCATCCCTTCATCCATTCATCACCTATCTATCTCATCCATCATAAACATCCCTCATACCCCTATAGTCAAGATCAACAAAGGCACATACCTAAACATCCTCCATCTACACATAATCCCCATACTCCTACCCCCATCACTTCACATCATCCTTCTCCTCACACCCATCCCATTGCTACTAAAAGCACTTTGGATGTTAAAGAAAAAATGCATAAATCCAAGCATCCACATGAATCTATGGCTCCCCATGTCCCCTCCAAAAGACATGGTGAAGAAAAGAAAAATCTAAATATACATCAAATCCATAGGCCCCAAAGGCCCACCAAAGCAAAGTTCAAAACCATGTGGATCCCAAAGAAAAAAGATGTAATGCCATCACATGGAAAATCTGTAAGAACATCCAAAGTCGCTAATCCAAAAGCTAATCATACACCCCTTTCATCTCCTAAGTCTGTTTTGGGTCCTTATGTCCCGAAATTCACCATCCCATCTCCTCCATTATCCCCACATTCTCCATCCCTTAATCCTATTATCTATTCACATCCACCACCACATGTGCCAATGTTGGTCCTGAACACATCTCCCCATCACATATCCACCCCATCATTCTATCCATACCCTTTCCAGCATCCCATCCATTATCCCATGTATCAACCCCATCAAACCCCTCTAATTCACCCTCATGCGTAATCCATTTAGCCTAATAAGGTTGTACCAACATCCAACAGTCACTTCAAACATGGGCTCATAACACCTTGATCCTTATCACATGTCTTCTAAATCTGCTTATCCACTTCCTTATCTTTACCCATCCCCTTCTGCATGAAATTCAACAAAAGTCCAAAAATCCATAAAAATTCAAAAAAAAAAAATAGTAAAGAGAAATAATCCATCCAATGGTGAAAACTTGGCAAACAAGCGCCTTGGATAAGTACAATGATGAAAACCTAGCAAACAGGCATCATGTGTAAATCCCCATCTGCACTTGGGGGCAACTTCCTGATATGCATTCCCTCCATCCACTATGCTTCCAGCTATGCACCCATCTTCCTGTTATCCATCATCTTCATGAATCCCCCCATCCCACCTATCTTCCGCATCCTACCATCATATCCCCTTTATCTCCCATTCCCTCCATCCTTCTTGTGATCTTGATCAAAATAGGGGCACCTATCTATGCATGCTTTGGACACCTATTGGTATACATTCCCTTCATCCATGCTCTATCATATTCCTTAGTCACCCATCCTATCCTCATCTAGTCATCTCCTTTATCTTCCCACCCACTTATCTTCTATCCCTCATGCCTCCTCATATATGACATATCTAGAGTGGGGGCATCTGCTTCCTTTGTGACATAATTCTTGGAGACACCATCTATCCTAGCATCCCTTTCATCTCTCAATCCTTCTGTCCCTATCCATCTATCACAGCATCCCTTCCATCTCCCCATCTTTATCTTCGTATCTATCTATCCTAGCATCCCTTTCATTCATCTCCCAATCCTCATATTCATATCCATCCAAACAACCCCTTCCACTCCCCATCCCTATATCTCTATCCATTCTTTCATCTTTATCCTCATCCCATCTCACAATCCCTTGTCATTGGTATCTAGCTATAGGCCTCCCCCAAGCAATCCAATGCCATTTATCTCATCATCATCACCTCTGCTTCTCTTGCACATCTTTCCAATCTCCTATCACTTTTCATCACTCACCTATCTATCATATCATCCTCCCAAGTCATTTTAATGCTTTGATGACTATCCCATCCCTTCATCCTTTTTCACCATCCCCCCAATCACCCTTTCTCTACCCCCTTGTTTCCTTTTGTCATGCCCTCTAGCTTCCTCCCCCCGCTGCCGCTGGCCAGAACTGCCCCACCACAGCAGGGCAGAACTGCCCCAGTCCGGGGCAAAACCGCCCCACCGCAGCAGGGCAGAACCCCCCCGCCACAAAGGGGCGGAACCGCCCCGGTCCAGGGTAGAACCGCCCCGTCGTAGGGCGGAACCGCCCCGTCGCAGGGCGGAACCGCCTCGTCTGGGGCAGCTACGCCCCTACCCTGCCAGCCGTTGACCCCCCAAAATTCACGTTTTTATTGTTTTTTTCAAAAAACCAATTCCGACCCATTTCCTTATTTTTCCTAACGAACAAAACCCATGTTTTGAAATTTTCAAAATTGATTTTTGATTTTTACACCTAAACTTCCAGAGGCCATAACTTTTTACTCGGGTGTCCATTTGAGCTGAAATTTGACGGGGAGTTGCGTTACGCGATAATGATTGGATTTCCAACTAATTTTTTTGAAATTTGTTGGGACCCCTTTTGGCCCATTTTTCGGGGCCTCAAACTTTCATCTTGACCCTCAAAATCCCAATTTAGTGTTTTTTTCCAGCATTTTGAAAAATTGTTTTCACTCATAACTCAAAATGCATATTTCAAATTTGGGATGTTAGTTGGCAATTCATCCTATCTCAATATTGGGTATTTCTTGGCAAAAATCTGGACTCTCGCAAGTATATCTGTGAGGTTTCCTAAAATGGAAAAATTTGACAATTTTTGAAAATTGCCAAATTTGGAAAAATCTGTGTCAACACCTTACATCCCCTAAGCCCTGGAACTCGGTGTAGAATCAATTCAATCATATCCTTCAATCATTCTAGTCTTTGATCCAATTCTCATCTGAGCTTTAATCTTATCCCAATCTGAGCTTAGCCAAACCCCTAATCTGGGCTTTCATCCATCTGCAACAAAGTCTTAAGATCCCTCCCTCCATCTTCTTCAATTTTGTCCTATTCATCCATTCTAATGAATCCATTCACTCATTCCATGTAACCATTCATCTGTTTCGAACCTTCATCTATTATCTCAACACTTCATCGAACCTCCTATCATCTCAAACATTCATCAAACCTCCTTCTATCATTTCAAACTCTCATTCCATAATCTTGATCAATCGTTTACTCATTCTACCTATTCCCACCCTTCACCTTCTAGTTCCAAGAATCAGTCATCTATCCATCTGGTCACCTTTTCCTCATCCAAATCCTTATCCCTCTATCCAATCCACCTAAACAATCATTTTCCTCCCCCCATCCTCTCCCCTCATCCCATCTCATAATCCCTTGTCATTGGTATCTAGCTATAGGCTTTTCCCCATGCAACCCAATGTCATCTATCTTATCGTCATCACTTCTGCTTCTTTTGCACATATTTTCTATCTCATCGTTCATCACTTCATCATTCATCTATATGGCATGTCATTTGCCCACTTCATCTTTGATAATTTGGATAACTATCCCATCCCTGAGCTTTATATAGTCACTATCCTCCAATCCAATCCAATACAACAGGTCTATCTTGTTCTGTCGTGTCAGTTCCATCATTTTAACCCCTTATCTAGGGTTATCTCATCATCTTTCATCCATCACTTGTCTGTGGCCTTTCGACGAACTATGTTGCCCCTGCGCTTTCACATAGGCAAGGTCGATCATTTGATCTGCCCCCGGGGTTCCATCATCGATCTTCATTGTCCACTTTGATTTTCTATCGTCTATCATCGGTCTTTCTCCTTTTGTCCATCTATCTTTACCATCCATCAAGGTCTCCATCTTGGTCAGTCATCCACCTTTCACTGAACTACGAGGGCTCTGTGCTTTCATGTAGGCAAGGCTAATCTTTGATCGGCCCCCAAGCCTCTAGGTCTTTGGGGTGTGTCAGTCCCATGTCTTGTCTTGCTTGTGTCATGCCATCAAGCTATGCCCTTATCTAGCTATTTCTTAACAAATGAGACCCACTTGTATCATGAGATTCAATCGATTTTAAACATCCCACGTCATAACAATCTTTTAGTTTCGTATCCATCATCTTTGGTCTCAACAGGATGCATCCTTCCTAACAGACCTCATCAATCCCATCCATCCCCTTAATCCTATGGCAAAGGATGTTTGAAATTGATTGTGATATTTTGATACTTTTGGATTTTGTTTATCATTTGAGCTCCCTATCATCACTTGTCAAGGCCGCCATGATCCATCATATTATGGTGTGTTTTGATTGGTCAACATAGGGGCATATCTTGTTCTTTTGTTTGATTATGTCTTCTTGGTTGTCCCACGTAGTACCCACCAAGATCCCCAAGGTCTTGTGTTATGTTGGGGCATCCTTTTGTGCTTGTGGTTATCTCAATACCTGGCCCAACCAAGGTTTTTGTGACTTTGGGGTGTTGGGATAGCCTTCTTGTCTGTTGTGTTTATTTCATGCATTGGACACTATTACGCCTTGGTTCCACATACCCTGACACTTGGTGTCTTATGCTATAGCAAAAATTAGTGCTCCGAAGATGGAAAATTGCATTAGGATTGCATTTCATTTTCCATTCTATCATCTTGCATGTATCCCCCCATCCATTCATCCTTCATCCTTATCTCACATCTCTATCCAATCCCCATCCATTCCATTTTAGCCCGAATCATCTAACATATCCTTGGTCTTGTTCTCAGCCTAAGTACCAGCCTTGCCCATCATCATCATCCATTATCCCTTTCCTTTGTGTTTGTTTTGGATGTATCCTTCTCATCAACAACACTTTCATCATCATCATCGGGAGGTATTCTTCCCTATCCTTTAGTGGTGTTTTGGGATGTATCATTCCCTCATCAATACCACTCAGTGGGATGTATCCTTCCCTATCCTCGTGTTGTTTGGGATCCTTTATTCCCTCATTGACAACACTCCATCCATCATCAACCTATTTTGGCTTATACCTTCACTGGGGCAACATCACCTTTTGTCATAAAATCCATTTGTGCTTCATCCATCTCCTATCGCTTCTCACTCTCTTACCCATCACCTTGCATCATCTTCCTCATCTCCCCTTGCATCACATCATCTATTTCGAAAGCACACACGTGTTCTCTTCAACCTGCATGTCCTCTCGAGGGGGCATCCTCAATCCTACTCTTTCATCTTTACCCCCATCATCTTCCTTCCTAGTCACTTCTTTGAATGACTGGGGCATCTTTTCCAATCTAACCATCTTCTTCTAGGTTCTATATTTTAATATTCTTTGAAATAATCCTACTTCATAGCACCATCTCAAAGAGGGGCAAAATGTAGACATCCAAATTTGGACAATTAATTTATCCAAATTTATCACTTTTCGTCTAAACATCCTCTTATCGAAAGTTAATTAAATAATATACTATTATTTAATTAATATCTTTAATTCTGCCAAATCCCTAAGGTATTTAATTAATAATTAAATACCTTACCCTCCTTAATTCTCTTTTCATCAAATAAATTAAATAAATATTACATTTATTTAATTCCTCACATGTCATGTTCATCTAATCCTAATCTATCTCTTAATTTCTTCATTAGGAATATGCACATGTCTAATCCTTGATTAGGATGTGTCACATCCTCCAAATTTTGCAAGTTGGCTTCTAATCCTCATTTATCTTATAATTATTGATTAATTAAGCCTAATCATTCCCCAAGGAATTTTTAATTCCTTTTTATTCTTCCTAGATTCCCCTCTTTTACATGTGAATTTTTAATTCACATTCCATCCTTCCAAGGTTTCTAGAACCTTGGACTTGTCACAATCTCCACATGTGACCAAGTCCCACCTTTTTGGAGCCCACCTTTTACCCTCTAGATCCTCCTAGGAATTCACATTTATATCTCCAACCACCTTTCCTTTTCCCATGTAAATTTTTGAGGAATTCCAAAATTCCTCAAAAGTCCCTTTCACTCCCACTTGGGGACAAGGAATCCCTTTTTGAGGAAATCTCCTCACTCCCTAAGGTGCCTGTCCTTCCTCCACCTCATGTACCTTTTTGACACCTCACTTACACCTCATATCCCCTTATCCACTTCACCCTCCACATGTCAAGATGTGAGGGCTTGTGGGTTCTCAACCCACCATAGCCCTTCATCTTGGCCTTGTTGGATTAATTTTGACCGTTGAATTCTCTAGAGAATTCAAATTTTCCTATAAATACCCCCTCCTTAAGGACATTTCAGAAAACTTAGCCATTTGATAACTACATGCTGTCAATTTACATCCTCAATCCTTTGCCATCATTTAGCCATCTCTCTTGATCATATTGCACATTGAAACTTTCATTTTATTCACTCAAGCAATCATCTAAGGAGCACACAAACCATTCCAAGCAAGGGCCAATCAAGGAGACATCAACAGCAAGGAAAGTGAAATCGTTCTCATTTTGTTTTATCCATTTTCTTTCTTGTTCTATCTCTCTTTTGGCTAATCTTGAGGTGTCCTTGGTATTTTACCATTTGCATTCTTAAGTTGTTTTGCATATTTAGAGAAGGATAAATTCCAAGGTATCACATGGTTAAAAGCGCATCCCCATTTTAAATGTTAAATTCAAAAAATTGTATATTACTTATAAAGAGAGGGAGTTGTACCTCATAAAATTTAAAGAGATATTATTTCACATAGAAGTAGTTTACTCAACTGTTGGTAATTGATTTACATTCAAATTGGGTAATAGAGTAAGATTTCAAAATTTTGAAAAGTGCAAAATCGTTTAACCAACATATATGATGTTGGTTACACCTTAGATATGTGATGTTATTAGTGCATATTTGGATGCCTTGACAATTTTTAGATTTGACATTACCTATGAAATGGGAGTTCCTAGATGTTTGTGTTCATTATATGATAGGTTTGGCACTTGGAGCTTGTGATTACATGTTATGGGTTGTATATGTTGATGGCATGTGGTTTACTTGTTATAATTTGTATACCTTTTAGATATGGATAGTTGGGTGTATTAGCATTTTTTGTGGGTGTTATTTAAGCTATGGTGATTATATCTTTACAACTATCGATACATACTTATTACCTTTGGATTGAGTGTTTGTGTTTTGAGATATCTGTTGGAGGTAGGACTTATGCTTCTTTGTGATAAATAGTGGCGCATATCTTTGGATGGCCTTTTATCTTTGTGAATTGGCATGATGGAGGATGAGAGAATTCATGCATGAAATGGTGGTCACCTTGATTCTTAGTGCAAGTATCTTGATGGAGCACATGGAGCATTTTCATTCCTTGATGGCATATGTGGCTATGGGGATCATTCCCTTGTTCATGTTTGAATTTACTTGTTTAACCCTTATTTAGAATGTTAGGAAAAGGTTTGTTGTCCACCTTGCATAATGATATAATATAATACTTTATTATTATTTTTGGTGCACCTAGGAGATCTAGAGATGCATGCATAACACGGGCTAGCATTCTTGGGGCCACTTATGTGTTGTATGTAACATTGTGATAAATATTTAATGTGGTATTGTGCATTGGGAAAATATTAAATATTGGGAAAACTTAGTGCCAAAAAGTAAATGTGGGTGTTAATGGTTTTGTAAGCTCATGGTATTAGTCATAAGGTTTTATGTAATAGAATTTGGTGGTTTTTGAGCTTGTTTATATAAAATAAAACACATGGGTTGTTGTCTAATGTTGGTTAGTTGGCTATTTTGGAAACAGGTTGAGAGTATCTCTTGTTAGCATTTTTGAGGATTGAAGCATGATGTGGGATGTGTGGTTATATGCTTGTTCACATGGAGTTCTTATAGAGGGCTTGATGTTTCACAAGTATTCATAGAAACTCTGAAGATGCATTGTAATATTTATTGTTGAATAGTACATGAGTAATGGATTCTTTTGGAGGCTAGGTTTTTCCCTCTAAAGGGTTTTCCTAGAGTATATATTGTGTCATCTTTGATGGTATGTTGTCTATTCTTTTGCATATGGATTTTGAATACTTGTTTGCACAAATTTTTCTATTTGGGTTATGTGGAAATTATCTTGGGTGGATGCATATTTCCTCTCATAGCTATATCTTAGTCTATGGTATTCCCTATTAATATATTTTAGATCAATTGAAAGATGAGAATTCATTTCTACGTTGAAAACTTCACAAATGTAGTTTCTATCTAGCTTGACTAAAGATGCACCCTCATTATTGCAAATAATGTTCTTTTTAGGGAAATAACACTTGGCTACTGCCCTAATTGGGTCAACATTTAGGAAGATTTTTGGAACTTCAAGTCTACCCAAGACTATCCTGCAAATAATTTTTATAGGTTTGGAAACCATTCACTTGTTAAAACCATATCTAAAAAGATTCCAACCATGAATTAGGATCACTACATCCCTACAAGCTTCATTTTTGTTAGTAATTCTATCCAAAATTATCTTTGTTCCCTAGGAATGCCTTTCCCTTTTAGACGAACCTAGTAATTGGGCAATGACATCCTCATCCAAACCCCTATTGAATCCGTTAGAAGTTCTGACCATTTTTAGTAGGGTTGGGGTTCTTTAATTTTAACAAAACTAAGATTCTTAGGAAAATTTAAAAATTCTACATTTTTTTAATGAAAATAAACACACACAAAGGCTTTAGACAAATTCCTTTATGATAATTAAACCCTAGGAAATCAAAATTATCACTTTTAGAAAGAAATTTCAACACTAGGTCGAGAATTCCTTGCTTACTTGTAGCGCTCCTAAAAAAGCCCTAAAATGCCCTTGCAAATGCTCAATCAACTTGAATTTTGGAAATTCTTTAAATAGAGCTCCTTTATGTTCTTCAACAAACTCAAATCAAAATTGGTAGATAATAAAAAAAATTCACTATTAAAGCTCATATGTGTGAACCGCCTATTTATGTATAGCCATTTTAGTAACTTTAAATTTTGATCATAGATCTCCATTGGTTATAACATCAAAAAATTCACTATCAGTAATTCACCACCAAAAAATTCATTGCCAACATTTCACCGTGGGAAAATTCACTGCCATGAAAAATTCACATCAAGGAATATTCATCGCCACAAAAAATTAATCCAAACTTTTAATGCGATGAATTTTCCACAACAGTGAATTTTCCTGCAATGAATTGTTGGCGGTGAATTTTCTAATGGTGAATTGTTCGTGATGAATTTTCCTAGATTCATTATAACACAGTAACGGTTGTCACAACATCATTATATTTGAACATATTTTATCTTTAATGATATGATAGGACCCTTCTTTAGTCACCACTGTGGCCCTCATATGAACATGTCATCTTTGCACTTTATCATGATATCAAACATCTCGAGTTTTGGGAATTTGCAATACGACAACACTCAGCTAATGTGGCATTCTATCACATACTCACACATTAAAGATCATGTCACTATTAAATCCTATGATGAACCTTTGTAATTTAATCTATTAACATTTTTCCACATGGAAAGTCTCATGATATAGAAATATATCACCTTACCAAAAATACTTTAGTAACTTGAGGACAAATGTTTAATTTTTGGGGCTTCACACCTTCTAAAAGAACCTTTAATATGATCCTGTGATAACTTGAGGAGCACAATCCAATAAAATTCCTTTTTCCCTAAATGATGTGTAAATCACTTTACACATGTCATGGTGCATGTTCATGTCATCTCAAACCTTAGATTTGTAATCTTTTGAATTATGTGAAACAGAGAGACACCACAAACTCTTGAAAATTGTCTTCGAACCTATGTGGAGAGAGCTTGATGCTATCATAATTGAACCATATGGATAAAGGGTATTTAAGTAATTTTATAGAGAACATGTGATAAATAGGTAACTAAAGGCCACTTAGACTAAAAAGGTCATTCACTCAATGTGATAAGGGACATAATGTTATTATGATAGGTCGAAATTGGGTGCTAGAATACGAGCAGCAAACAAGAAGTTACAAAATAACACTAAGAACAACCTACACCTCAAGATTAGCCTAAGTTGGATTCAATACAGAATAAAAGCAACAAATGGAACTTTTTACCTTGTGTCGAATCGATCCTTTGGTTGGCCCTTCGATCTTCGATGTGTATATTCTTTGGATGGCAAGAGATGCAAGTTAGATGATGATATGAAGATGGATGCAAGTGGGTGCAAGCATGAAAATGGCTAAGTATGGATTCTAAGAAAATTTTGCAAGAGTTTGGCTACAATGCATAATCTCCCCCAAAATGGGAGGAAAGAGGGGGTATTTATAGAGAATTTGGAATTCTCTAGGGAAATGGATGGTCAAGATTGAACCACCAAGATCAAGATGTAGGGCTAAGGTGAGTTGAGAACTCACAACCCCTCACATTTTGACATGTGGCATGTGATATGGCCTAAAAGAGATGAGGTGTACAGGAGGTGGAAGGATAGTACATAGTACCTTGGGATTCCTCCTTATCCCCATGTGGGTGAAAGGACGTGGGGAATTAAAAATTCCTCAAAAATTCTCATGGGGATGAGAGAAGGAATTTTAAATTCAAAGGGGTGCATTGGGGGATTAAATGTGAATTAAAAATTCACATGGGGAATGGAGTGATTTATGTGGTCTCTATCCCCATGTGGGGAATTAAAAATTTCTCAAATATTCTCATGGGGATGAGAGAAGGAATTTTAAATTCCAAGGGGTGCATTGGAGGATTAAATGTGAATTAAAAATTCATATGGGAAAGAGTAAAAGGAATTTAATATTCCTTGGAAGGATAGAAGGAATTAAAAATTCTTTGAGAGGTTGATTAGGCTAGTTAGTGAATGATTAGAGGAAGGTTAGGTGGCTAAGAGAGGTTAGAGGCCAACTTGCAAAAATTGGAGGATGCGACACATCCTAATCAAGAATTAGGCATGTGAACATCCCTAATGATGAGATTAGAAGATGGATTAGGATTAGATTAAAATTATGGGGGATGTGACATATGAGGAATCAAATAAATGTGATATTTATTTAATTCATTTGATGAAAGGGGGAAAGGTATTTAATTATTTAACTAGATACCTTAGGGGTTTGGCAGAATTAAGGCTATTAATTAAATAATAGCAATATTACTTAATTAATGCAAATAAGGGGATGCTTAGATGAAAGGGGATAAATTTGGATAAATTAAGTGTCCAAATTTAGGTGTCTACATTTTGCCCCTCTTTGAGATGGTGTTACGAAGTAACATCATTTCAAAGAATATTAAAACATAGAACATAGAAGAAGATGGTTAGATTGGAAAAGATGCCCCGGTCATTCAAAGAAGTGACTAGGGAGGAAGATGATGGGGGTGGAGATGAAAGTTAGGGATTGAGGATACCCCCTTGAGAGGACATGCAGGTTCAAGAGAACATGGTTGTGCTCTCGAAATGGATGAGATGATGCAAGGGGAGATGAGGAAGATGATGTGAAGCGATATGAGATGGATTAAGCGCAAGTGGATGTTAGGACACATATGATGTTGCCCTAGTCAAGGTACAAGCCAAAAGGGGTTGATGATGGATGGAGTTTTGTCAACGAGGGAATGAGAGATCCCAAAACAACATGAGGATAGGGGAGGATACATCCTGATGAGTGGTATTGATGAGGGAAGGATACATCACAAAACACCACTAAAGGATAGGGAAGAATACCTCCCGATGATGATGGTGAAAGTGTTGTTGACAAGGGAAGGATATATCCTAAAACAACACCAGAGCAATAGGGAAGGATACAGATGGATGGTGATGATGATGATGATGGGGTTAAGGCTTGTAACAAGACTGGAGACAAGACCAAGGATTTGATTAGATGATTTCTGCTAGATTGAATGGGAGGGGATTGGATTGGGATGTGAGATGGGGAAGATGAAATGCAATCCTAATGCAATTTTTCCATCTTTGGAGCACTGATTTTTTCTATAGCATACGGCACAAGACGCCAAGGTATAAAGGACCAAGGTAGATTAGTGTCGAATGCATGAAACAAACACATCAAACAAGAAGGCTATCCCAACATCGCAAAGTCGTGATGACCTTGGTCAGGCCAGGTATTGGGATAACCACAAGCACACAAGGATGTCCCAGCGTAAAAAAAGACCTCAGGGATCTTGGTGGGTACTACGCAGGACAACCGAGAAGACAACAACGAAGAAAAGATCAAGTTATGCCCCTATGTTGACTAGTCAAAGCACACAACACACCATGATATGATGGATCAAAGCGACCATGACAAGTGATGATAGGGAGCTCAAATGATAAACAAAAGCCAAAAGCATCAAAAGAACACAATTAATTTCAAAAGTCCTTTGCCGTAGGATCGAGTGGACGGATGGGATTGATCAGGTCTGTTAGGAAGGATGCATCCTATTGAGACCATTGATGGATATTAAACTAAAAAATTGATATGACGAAGGATATTTAGGACCGATTGGATCTATTGATACAAGCATATCTCATTTGTTAAGAACTAGCTAGATAAGGGCATAGCTTGATGACACGACACAAGAGACATGACACAAGATGGACACACCCTAAATACCTAGGGGCTCGGGGGCCGATTAGCCTTGCCTATGTGGAAGCACAGAGCCCTCATAGTTCAATAAATGGCTGACGACAGACCATGGACAAAAGCGGCAAGAGGATGATGAAGACCTCAATGGATGACCAAGACGAGACAAACAATAGGAATAATAGATGAATACTGAGAATAGATGATAAAGGATCAGATGGACAAAGTAGAAAGAAGAAAAGAAAATATAGATCGATGATGGATGGAACCCCAAGGGTGGATCAAATGATCGACCTTGCCTACATGAAAGCGCAGGGGCAATGTAGTTCAACCAAAGGCCAAAGACAAGTGATGGATGAAAGATGATGAGATAACCCTAGATAAGGGGATAAAATGATTGGACCGACACAATGGAACAAGATAGACCGGTGGGATTGGATTGAAGGATGGTGACTACACAAAGCTCAAGGATGGGATAGTGATCCAAATCAGCAATGATGAAGTGGGAGGAAGACAAGATGGATAGATGAAAGATTACTCAAAATGAGTAAATAGATGATCGAGAGGGATGAATAATTACTCAAAATGAGTAAATGACCTCTCACAATGGATGAATGATTCTTGGAATGAGAAGATGAAGGTTCAGAATAGATGAAATATTATTCAGAATGAGTAAATGATTGATTGGGATTGTTGAATGAGAGTTCAAAATGATAGGAGGAGGTTTGAAATGGATGAATAGATGAATGGTTACACGGAACGAGTGAACGAATTTATTAGAATGGATGAATAGGAAAAAAAAATTGAAGAAGATCGAGGGAGGGATCCTAAGATTTGTTTCGATATCCAAAGATCTTGACTGCAAATGGACTAAAGCTCAGATTAAGGTTTCAATTAAGTTCAGATTGGGATTAGATTAAAGCTCAGATCAGGATGATTGGTTGATGATATGATTAGAATGATTGGAGGATGTGATGGGATTGATTCTACACCAAGTTCTGGAGTTTAAGGGACATTAGGTGTTGACAATCAAATTTTTCCAAATTTGGCAATGTTCAAAAATTGTCAAATTTTTGCCATTTTAGGAAACCTCATGAGCGTACTTTTGAGAGTCCAGTTTTTTCCCAAAAAATACCCAAAATAAAGATAGGATGAATTGCCAACTAACATCCAAATGTGAGACATGCATTTCGAGTTATTGACAAAAATAATTTTTCAAGTGATTGGAAAAAAATACTATATTGCAATTTTGAGGGTCAAGATGAAAATTTGAGGCCTCAAAAATGTGGCAAAACGGGATCTAATGGACTTCCAGTCAGTTGGGAATCCACATGCCATCTCATAACACAACCACCCGTAAAATTTCAGCTCAAACGGACACCCGAGTCAAAAGTTATGGCCTTTGGAAGTTTCAGCATAAAAATAAAAACTCTCAAAACGAAGTCTAGATGATTGGGATGGATGACCCGATGATGAAGGAGGTGATTTCAGTGATGAAATGATGATCCATGGAGGGGGAAAAAAATACTTGAAGGGCGGGTCGACCCGCGGACAAACCCGAGTAGGTCCACCCGAGCCAGGGCGAGTCCACCCATGGATTGGGGTGGGTCCGCCCAAGGACGGACCTGGGCAGGTATGCCCACGGATCTGGGCGGGTCCGCCTGAGGACGGACTTGGGCAGATCTGCCCCCAGATCCAAGCGGGTCCACCCGAGGACAGACCTGGGCGAGTCCGCCCCCGGATCCAGGCGGGTCCGCCTGTAGATCCAGGCGAGTCTGCCCACAGATCCGGGCGGGAGCCTGCCTGGACCAGGGCAGGTCTGCCCAAGGACTAGGGTGGGTCCACCCACGAGCCCGAGCAAGTCCGCTCATGCCTAGGGCAGGGTTGGGGATTCAGGTGGACCGATAGAGAAAGGGGAAAGATGAATGATGAGAAAGGATATGACGTTGACAAGATGTGAAAAAGAAGCGGAAGTGATGATGATAAGATAGATGGCATTGGGTTGTATGGAGAGTAGCCTATAGCTAGATACCAATGACAAGGGATTATGAGATGGGATGAGGATAGAGGATAGGGGGGAGGAAAATGATTGTTTGGATTGATGATGAGGAAAATGTGGCCAGATGGATTGATGACAAGGGATGCTATGATGGAAGGATAGGAAGATAGGGATGGGGAGACGGAAGGGATGCTATGATGGATGGGTAGGGGGATAACGATAGGGAGGTTAAAAGGATTGTGTGGAGGAATTGGAAGATAAGGATGGGGAGACGGAAGGGATTGCTTTGATGGAATAAATGATGTCTCCAAGGACTATATCACGAGGGAAGATAGATGCCCCCACTCTAGATATGTCATGTGTGAGGAGGCATGAAGGATGCAATAGAGAAGGATAGGAAAATAAAGGAGTGAGATAGATGAAAATAGGATGCTTGGATAAGGAAGGGAGATTGAAGGTTAGCATGACTGGTGGATAAGGAAGGTAGATGAGTGTGAGTGTATACTAAGAGGATTAGGATAGTGTGTGGATGAGGGGAATGTATGCTAAGAGGTGTCCAAAGCATGTTTATATGTTTGCCCCTATCTTTATCAAGATCACAAGGAAGATGGAAGGATTGGGATAAATGAGATATGCCAAACGGGATGTGTAAACTCGATAGGATGGAGGGGATGGACAAAAAGGATGTATAGCAAGAAGATGGGTGCATAGCCGAAAGCGTAGCAGGAAGCATAGCGGATGGAGGGAATGCATATCAAGAAGCTACCCCCAAGTGCAGATGGGGATTTATGCAAGATGCCTATTTGCCAGGTTTTCATCATGGTACTTATCCAAGGCGCTTGTTTGCCAAGTTTTCACCATTGGATGGATTATTTCTCTTTACTATTTTATTTTGTGATTTTTTTTTGACTTTTTTTTTGGATTTTTTGACTTTTTGGATAGCATGCAGAAGGAGATGGATAAGGATAGGGAGGCGAATAAGTGGATTTAGAAGACATGTGATAAGAAAGTGGATGAAGGACTTAAGCATCAAGTTCCATACGAGGTATTAAGAGCCCGTGTGTGAAGTGATTGTTGGATGTTGGTACTACCTCATCAAGATAAATGGATTATGCTAGAGGATGAATTAGAGGGATTTGAGAGGGGAGATACATGGGATAATGGATGGGATGTTGCAAGGGGTATGGGTGGAATGATGGGGTGGATATGTGATGGGGAGATGTGTTCAGGACCAACATTGGCACATGTGGTGGTGGATGTGAAAAGATAAGAGGATTAATGGATGGAGAATGTGGGGATAATGGAGGAGATGAGATGGTGAATTTTGAAACATAAGGACCCAAAATAGATTTAGGAGATGAAGGGGGTGTATAATTGGCTTTCAGATTAGCAACTTTGGATGTTGTAATGGATGCTTCATTAGAAGACAGGGCATCTTTTGTCTTTGGAATCCACGCGGTTTTGATCTTTTCTTTGGTGGGCCTTTGCGGCTGATGGATTTGATTTGGATTTATATTTTTCTTCTCTTCACCATGTCTTTTAGAGGGGACATGGGGAGCTTTATATTCATGTGGATCTTTGGATTTATATATTTTTATGTTAGCATCCAAAGTGTTTTTAGTAGCAATGGGATGGGTGTGAGGAGATGGATGATGTGGAGCAATGGAGGTAGGAGTATGGGGATTACATGTAGATGGAGGATGTTTAGGTATGTGCCTCTGTTGATCCTGATTATGGGATATGCAAGAGGGATGTTTATGATGGATGACATGGATAGGTGTTGGATGGATGACAGGATGAGATGGAGGAAGTGATTTTGGGAAAAATGGACCCAAAGCAGAAAAAGTGGGTGGAGGGACATAGGAACCCAAGATGGATGGAGTAGATGAAGGATGGGAGATGGTGGATGGAGCAGGTGAAGGAGGAATATGGATGGTTGTTTTGAGGCGATATGATAGAGGAGGAGGGATGGAAGCATATGATCTAGTGGACCGATAGGAAGAGCCGACATTTCTTTTGGAAAAGCTTGTTGAGGACATCTAGAGGTTGTACTGACCTCTTTAGATTATGAGTCTTGGAAATTAGGTCCAAGACCTTGCATGCAGATTTGTTCTTTCACTTGGATGGGCTCTAAAATACCTTGCTCATGAAGGCCTAGACCTTTTCCTTGATAGTTCATTTTCTTGAGCATGCGATCCATGATAGGATTTGTGTTATTCTAAAAACATGATGCCAGTCCATTATTAGGTGGAGGATGATGGGTGGTAAATACACTATGTTTTTCTTCTGCAAGGAGGCCACCATGGAAGAATGTGAGAGTACCAAGGGGATATGCAAGCAGTCTAGGGATAGCAGTTTTAGGCGATGACGAGGGATCGTGAGAGGGAGATGATGGGATATCATCATTTGGATGGGTGGTATCAGGAGAGGGATCAGGGGATATGATAGGATCTAGATTTGTGGTAGTGGGCTCATGCGATGGAGATGGAGCAGTGGAAGCTTGGATGACAAGGGGATCATGAGAGGGAATAGATGGAGGATTGTGATCTTGAGGTGGACTAGATGGGATGGTAGGATCTTGATCTGGAGAAAGGGAATGTTGGCATGCTTTGGATTAGGCTCTGGGCATGACTCATTGTGTGTGGGAGGCATGATAATGGAGTCTTGGTGGGACTCTTCAAGTTGGGGAGGTGGAAAGATGGAGGATTCAAAACATTCATGGGAATGGATTTTAGTAACACTAAGAGTGGAAGGAGTGGATTGGATTAGGGTTTCGTTGATGGGTTCAATGACTCTCGAAGTAGGAAGTGGGTGTTCGATGGATGCAGTAGATTGGATGGTAGGCGATGGGGGCTCAGTGGATTCAGAGGATGTGATGGTAGGAGATGGGGGCTTAGTGGATTCATAGGATGTGATGGTTTTGATGGTTTGAGTGATGCTAGGGGTGGTATCATCAATGGTAGGTGTGGGTTGGAGAGGGGTCTCATCATTAGTGACCATAGATGTTGGATTGGGATGGCATGGTTCCACAATTTCAAGGTGTGGAGTGGGAGATGTATTCTTTGCTATAAGTCCTTGGAGAACTTCTAGAGTGAGAAACTTGCATACTCTAGGTTTGGATGGCGAGGTAGGAGTGGATGAACGATTATGGGTTGGTGGGGGATTAGGACTAGAGATTGGTGGATTAGGATTAGATTGAGGAATGGGATTGGATGGAAGACTAGGAGTAGATGGAGGATTAGGATTGGAGGAAGGATATTGGAATGATGAATTAGGGTGGGCAGATGGGTTGTAGTAAGGGTATTGGGATGGTGGATTAGGATGGGAAGATTGAGATGGCGGATTGAGATAGGGGAATGCGGATGTCGGATTAGGATAAGTTGATGTGGATGTTGGATTAGGATAGGAAGGTGTGAATGTAGGATTAGGGTGAGGAGATTGGTATGGAAGATTGGGGTAGGGGGTATATGCGGATGAAGGATTAAGATATGAGGATGCGAATGAGGGATTAGGATAGGGGTATTGTGATGGCAGACTAGGATAAGAGGATGCAAATGTTGGATAAGAGGATGATGTGGATGAAGGATATGATGGACATGATGGATATCCCTTGTGAAAGGTAGCATAAGCAACATGATTAGGCATGGATGAAGACATAATGGGATAACTCGAAGGGGTGATTAGATTTTGGAACGTGGGTGGAGAAAGCTTACTAGCAATGATAGTGTCAAGGGGATCTATGTAACATTCTTCTTGATCAACAAGACTTTCGTTATCATTGTCAACGTAATTAGAGTTTCCCTCGACCACTATTGATGGAGGATAAGGATTCATGATGATGAAAGGATAAAGAAGGTGGATCACAGATTTTGGATAGGAATGGACTAAAGCTCAAATTGAGATTTAGGTTAAGCTCAGATCGGGATTGGATTAAAGCTCAGATTAGGATGATTGGATGATGTGATGGAATTGATTCTGATGATTGGATTTGATTATCAAAGGATGATTACGACATCGAATCTGCTTCGAGATGGAAGTAGATTGATTCGATCGAAGGTGATTGGATAAGGATGTGATTGGATTGGACTGGATAAGATTGATCGATAAGATCGAATGATGGATTGGATAGGATGACGAAAGGGACTATAAACCCCGTTCAGAGATTACCCTAGGTGACGTAGGATACTAATTGATCGGATTAAAGGATGAATGAACGATTGCGGCACTGAATCCACTTTGAGATTGAAAATGGATTGATTGAGTCAACGATGATGATTGACTTAGGATGGATGACAATCCTAAGAGGATGTTGATGATGGCGATCAGATCAGACACTTAGGTCAATTTGGATAATAACCCGAGATGAAGTTCAGGAGATTTGGATGGGGAAAACAATGATTTGATTAGAGAAAGGGATGATAGAATACTCAAAACAAGGAAACGATTGATCGGAACGAATGAATGACTACTTAGAATGAGTAAACATTTGCTCACAATAGATGAATGATTCTCGAAACGAGAAGATGAAGGTTTCGAATGGTCGAAAGATTACTCAAAATGAGTAAAATGATTGATTGAGATTGTTGAGGAGAGAAGGTATGGCTCCGGAGGAGGGCGAGTATGGCTCCGGAGGAGCCAAAGTATGGTTGTCTAGAAGGGATGCTCTGGTCTCATAAGAGAAGGTTTATGACGGAAGATTGAGAGAGAATGGTAGGGTATGCCCCCTCAAAAAGGCAAATGAGGAAAGAAAAGGGGCCCCGGGAAACTTCTCAAAAGTATGAAGTGGTATATGTCATTGGAAAGAGCACATAAAATTGAGAAGATTGGCGCTTGAATGGAGGAAAATGGATTTACAATGTGAAAATGGCAGGGCATATATGGTTGTCTGTCAAGGAAAATATGACTGAGTAGTGGTCAGGGCAAATCCGACTGAGTAGAGGTCAGGTCCGCCCAAGGATGGGTCAAGTCCGCCCAAGGAGAGGGAAAGTCTGCCCAAGGAGCAAAACTTGGTCAAAATTAACCAAAATAGGCTCCAAAAGGACTGGTTAATAGGGCAAGTCAGCCCAAGGAGAGGGCAAGTCCGCCCAAGGAGCAAAAGTTCTGACACAGGAGGGAAAATCCGGCTGTGTAGAGGTCAGGTCCCCCTGTTTGTAAAGGAAAATCCAATTGTTTGTTGGTTTGACTTGACTCTTGACAAAAAAATAGACTAAAACAAAGGATTGAAAACACAACAATCATAAAAGACAAGGATTTGGTTGAATCAAACAATCACTGGTTTCACACAAAAAAGATAATCAGACAGCAAAAGCCTAAGATTAGTAGGATGGGTATAGTCGACAAAGTCCTCTGATCTAGGATGCACATGGTTACCAGGGAGTCCTCGATATACACTCGATACGTGAGGCCCAAATCGTGAACACCAACCCGTTACAAGTGTGAGTTGGGAACCTAGAAGGCTCGGACCAACTCTTCACATCATCCCGATGCTTCGCCAATTACAACATGGTTGGATTGAGGTATAGCTTTCGCTCTCCCCCCTTTATATACCTTGCCAGTACACGTGGTTAGAATCATCCCTTGGGGTGATGAAATCCCCAAGCAGGTCCCACTAAGAAAGATAAAATGGGTAGACTCAAAGGACAGGGTAAGCTACGATTTCTCGTCACCCAGGATCACCGAATGGCACAAAGGGATTGGATACGTCAAATAGCTCACCCAAAACACATCATACAAGGTTGATTGACACCTCTTAATTAATCTATGTTCCTAATTAGGGGTTAAGAACCCTTAAAATAACCAAAAAGTTGCTAAAAAACCAAAATTTCACCTTTTGAAAAAAGTTCTCTAGGGAAAATCCACCCAATGAGAGGGAAAATCCGGCTGTCTGTTAGGTTGGGTCCGCCTATCTCTCAGGTTGGGTCCACCCCTCCGTGAAAATTTTTCCAAAAAAAAATTTATGCAATCTGGGGAGGGAAGGTTCGCCCCTGGGGAAGGTCAGGTCCGCCTGTGGAGGGCGGGTTCGCCTGTCTATCAGGTTAGGTCCGCCCAAGTAGGTTGGGTCCGCCTCAGGAAGGTCAAATCTGGCCCTATGTGAGTCGAGTTCGCCCCTCTGCAGGTTGGGTCCGCCCCTTTGTAACTTGTACCTGCAAAAAGTCAAAAAATAGCAAATGTGAAAGCAAACGACCCATTTGTGGGTCCCACTGGGTGTGCCAAAAATGTGATAGGTCAAAATTGGGTGCTAGAATAGGAGCAACAAACAAAATAACACTAAGAACAACCTACACCTCAAGATTAGCCTAAGTTGGATTCAATACAGAATAAAAGCAACAAATGAAACTTTTTACCTTTTGTCGAATCGATCCTTTGGTTGGCCCTTCGATCTTTGATGTGTATACTCCTTGGATGGCAAGAGATGCAAGTTAGATGATGATATGAAGATGGATGCAAGTGGGTGCAATCATGAAAATGGCTAAGTATGGATTCTAGGGAAAATTTTGTAAGAGTTTGGCTACAATGCATAATCTCCCCCAAAATGGGAGGAAAGAGGGGGTATTTATAGAGAATTTGGAATTCTCTAGGGAAATGGATGGTCAAGTTTAGCCACCAAGATCAAGATGTAGGGCTAAGGTGAGTTGAGAACTCACAACCCCTCACATCTTGACATGTGGCATGTGATATGACCTAAAAGAGATGAGGTGTACATGAGGTGGAAGGATAGTACATAGTACCTTGGGATTCCTCCTTATCCCCATGTGGGTGAAAGGACATGTGGGGAATTAAAAATTCCTCAAATATTTTCATGGGGATGAGAGAAGGAATTTTAAATTCCAAGGGGTGCATTGGGGGATTAAATGTGAATTAAAGATTTGCATGGGGAATGGAGTGTTTTATGTGGTCCCTATCCCCATGTGGGGAATTAAAATTTTCTCAAATATTCCCATGGGGATGAGAGAAGGAATTTTAAATTCCAAGGGGTGCATTGGAGGATTAAATGTGAATTAAAAATTCACATGGGGAAGAGTGAAAGGAATTTAATATTCCTTGGAAGGATAAAAGGAATTAAAATTCCTTGAGAGGTTGATTAGGCTAGTTAGTGAATGATTAGAGGAAGGTTAGGTGGCTAAGAGAGGTTAGAGGCCAACTTGCAAAAGTTGGAGGATGTGACACATCCTAATCAAGAATTAGACATGTGCACATCCCTAATGATGAGATTAGAAGATGGATTAGGATTAGATAAAAATTATGGGGGATGTGACATACGAGGAATTAAATAAATTTTATTTGATGAAAGGCGGGAAGGTATTTAATTATTTAACTAGATGCCTTAGGGGTTTGGCAGAATTAAGGATATTAATTAAATAATAGCAATATTACTTAATGCAAATAAGGGGATGCTTAGATGAAAGGGGATAAATTTGGATAAATTAAGTGTCCAAATTTAGGTGTCTACAGTTATAACTTAAAAAATCAATAATCAAGCACAACAATTCAACTCAAAATTAGAATAAAAAGGAAACTAGGCATGCAAGGTTTAGATTTTTTGAACCAAAATGAAAAAACCCTATCAAAAAAGTATTGAAAACCCTAATTTTGAAAAAGTACTACCACTCCCTAGATTTGACACCCTTCACATTTGAGAAAATATCCAACCTTAGGGATTTAAGAATTTAAAACTTAGAGCACCGACAAGCTCCATGAACTCATACATTGAAAAAATAATGCCTAATATATGCCTTCTAAATGTGTACCCTACCAAATTGCATAACAACATATAATGATTGGACAAAATCACTAGATATGAAACACTTATAACACATGTTTCTCCACAAGTTGTTCGTAACCATGAGGAGTGTTTTGATACAGAACTTTATACCAATTTCCAACACCTACTAGCTAGTTAATGACAATTTTAATACAAGAGAGCCTCCAACTTAGATTCTTCAACCATCACCCTTACCTTGTATGTAATCTTTTTATTTTTCTTTTTCTTTTATGTTCTACTATCTCCACTTATGTTGTCATGCACTAAGTAGAGCTAGTGTTTGATATATGTAGCGATGTTCCTCACCCACTTGTATAGATGTTTCATGTGTTGCCTCTTGTCTTTGCCATCTTTTATAAAATAATTTGTGGAATATGTAAAGCACCAAGGACCACCAACCCTTAGCCATGTTGACCCAAAATGTTGCTTGTCCTTTCCATCCCCTCTTCCAAGTGTATTTAAGATTTGAGGAACAAGAGCAATCAATTATAATAGTCACACCCGTTCCTTACACACTAGGAATGACCAAGAATTTCAAAAAGTTTATTCTTCCAAATAAGCTTCTTGTCATGCGTTTATTCATCACTCATGCCACTACCACATACATACTTGAACCCACTTACCCATTCATACCTAGCACTTGTCCTTTTGTGTTTCCATGTAATAATCATATAAACTCTAGATATTTAAGTATTCTAAATTTTCACCATCCATTAGCCATCCTTTTAGCCTTTTACCTACATGTTGAGCACACTATGTACCATCAAATCTATGAGCACTACTTTTTCTCTACTCATCCTAATATCTAAAACTCATTTGCAACTATTAAAATCTTATCAATGGACAATTCCTTCCTCATTCCTTTTATGATTGCATATAGACAAAATTAAAAGCATGCCAATATTCCAAAAATCAAAAGCAATATCTATAACTACCTATTCCAATCCTTGGTAATGAGCCCTTGCATCTTGTTGCATGGGGTTAAGTCATGAAGGTGATGTCCAATATAAAGAAAAAATTAAAGAAAAATAGAAAAAGTTAGAATACAAATAAAAATTACAAGTTAAAATGTGAAAGCATCCAAAAGCTCAAGGATTTCTAGAGCTATATCAAAGAAACTCAAAGGTATTATCAAAATTAAAAGAAAAATATCTATCAAGATTGAGGATTCTCATTTTTCTCTTTTGAGCCAATTACCTATCTCCTTATTTGTCCACTATGAGCCATTCTATGATGAGCCCTAAGCTAGGATGCCTTCTTTGCCCATTCTATTGGTATCCATAAGATGAGAAGTACACATTAGCAAAAGCATATTCCCCTCTACATATTGACCTCCTAAACCCCATATGATTGACTACTTCCACAATCCCTTGAAGTCCAAAAAAACACTTGTCATGACCCTCACCCAAGCATTTTAATATACAAAGTTGATAAATATTCAAACTATTAAAGTTGTAGGTGAAGTAGAAGGAAATTATGAGAATCCCTCCCACGAGATATGTTTCAATAAGTTACAACTATTTTTTTATTAATTAAAAAAATATATAGCTAATGTAAATAAAAATGTTCAAATCTATAATTTAGACAAAAATAAAAAGTACAGTAATAATTAAAAATATTTTTTTTTCATTATCTATAACGTAAATTATAAAATTTCTAAAAAAAATTGTATAGAAAAAATTTTAACCCATATTTTAGATCACACTTTACAATCCATCATCTAAACTGATGGAATAAAACTATACAAGCTTTACAATTTAATATAAGAATGGTTCAAATTTCGAGTCTCCTATGAGATTGAAACCCCACAGGTAGGGAGGAAGATTCTCTACAGGGCGTCTGTGTGCCAGGCCAAAATGGAGGTAAGTTTCAATTCGGGCATGCATTTTAGTGACGTTAGAATGCAAATCTGATTGCATTCAAAGGCATGACAAACAAGGTAGTCTAACTAGCTTTCTTGCTTGTAATTAAAGTTAGGGTTTCTAATATATATGAATTTCAGTGACCTAGTTCAGGGAGGGCGAAATGAAAAGGGAATTAATGTGCCAGAATGAATTGGTATGGCGGCCCTATTATTGCGCAGAAGCTTGTGTTCAGACCTGGCCTTGCATTAACAGAATATACAACTCAAGCTTTCAATGAAGACTGCCAGTCATAAATAAACTACTTCAGAAATTGGTATGTTAACCTACAGCTTACCAGATGAGGATTGTATTCCAAGTCTTGTACCCTACTAGATTGGTTGTGTTTATTTGACATTCGATTTGAAATAGGTTAAAATGGCCGTAAATGGTTATAGATAGGCCCTACTGGAGGTCATCTCCATGATTCTTTTTAGTCATTTGAAATTACAATATATTTTCGTTGGCTATCATATTTATGTGATAGATGCTCTGCTTTAACATGCTTAACGTTGTATGCCCTGTGCATACCTCATAATTCTTAAGGGCATTTGGTCAAACAAATTGTATTCCCTTTCACATGCTTTTATCTTTTGCATCACATTATTTCTGTAGTGACCCTGCATTCATATTATATATTTATCACTTTGCCAAATCTTAGCATGCTGTTGGGAATGATTTGTAGTTGGATTTACATCAATCCTGGGATTTTCTTGGAATTTCAATAATCAGTTGATTGCTTGATCCTTGACATTGACAATCATAAATACTTTTGATGGGTATCAGTTGATTTTTCAATAGAATTTTGTCCTTGTCCTTGATTTGTGGGAGACATGTTTCTCCAATAATATTTTTTTCTCAATTTGTAGGAGACATGTTAAGGCCCCACATCAGCTTTGTCCCCTTTTGGGAAATGAAAAAGGGCATTAATGTGCCAGATTGAATTGGTGTGGCGGCTTTATTCTAGTGCAGAAGCTTCTGCTGAGACTCGGGCTTGCATTTTTAACAGACTATACAACTCAAGCTTTCAATGAAGACTGCCAGTCATAAATAAACTACTTCAGAAATTGGTATGTTAATCTACAGCTTACCAGATGAGGTTTGTATTCCAAGTTTGTGCCCTACTAGATTGGTTGTGTTGATTTGACATTCGATTTGAAATAGGTTAAAATGTCCATAAATGGTTATAGATAGGCCCTCTTGGAGGTCATCTCCATGATTCTTTTTAGTCATTTGAAATTCTAATATAATTTTGTTGGGTGTCAATAGTTATGTGATAGATGCTCTGCTTTAGCATGCTTAACGTTGTGTGCCCTGTGCATACCTCATAATTCGTAAGGGCATTTGGTCAAACAAATTGTATGCCCTTTCTCATGCTTTTATCTTTTGCATCACATTATTTCTGCAGTGACGCTGCATTCACATTATATATTTATCACTTTTCCAAATCTTAGCACGCTGTTGGGAATGATCTGTAGTTGGATTTACATCAATCCTGGGGCTTTCTTGCAATTTCAATAATCACTTGATTGCTTGATCTTTGACACTGACAATCATAAATACTTTTGATGTGTATCGGTTGATTTTTCAATAGTATTTTGTTCTTGATTTGCAGGAGACGTGTTTTTTCAAATGTATTTTGTTCTAGGATACACTGTTTTTTTTAATAGTATTTTGTTCTTGTAGGAGACATGTTAAGGCCCACATTGGCTTTGTCCCCTTTTGGTGACTGTGTTGAATCATTGAACTGAGTTAAATAACGAAAGCCTTTTGATTGGCATGTATTTGAGTTTCAGGTAAAATAAAGTATATTATGGGAAGTAAATCACCTCAAGCATGGTGTTGTAGATAATAATCTTGACGACAATGTGACTTAAAAAAATAGTGTTATCAGAATATAGAGATTGGTTGTGGATCCTATGTCGTCTTTGGGGATAGTAAGTGTGCAGTTATCTGTTACAATTTGCAATTTAGTTATGGGTGGATGGAAAGGGTCAATGGTATTAGTCTAGTGTTAGGTTTGCTATGGAGTTGAGGTAAGGTTCTTACAGTTGAGCATTGTTTAAAAGGTCTTTTTGAGGATTTGAATTGGTAAAGTTTTTGAGATTCTTATGAGTTACTATTTTTTAATATGAAATTCACAATTTTATTTTAATTGTATGAAAATGGGGTATTTATATTGTTGTTGTAATATTGTGTTTGCAAGTTGATATTTCTTTGCAAAACTTTGTAGTGTACCTCTAATTGTGTCTAGTTGTAGACTATAACATAAGTTACATCACGACATACATATTAGTATTGATACACATTTTCTTCTAAAGAATGATGTCTTGTTCAAAATTGAAAGACTTTGTTTCCAAGTCATTGCATTGAATTATCACTATTAGCAGGCAACTTGATGAAAATCCTAGTATGAGTAGTTGAATCTTTGGGTTATGAGGAACCTATGTTGAAATTTGCATTTTTTGTGGGACAATGAGAACTATAATAAGAAAAGCTATATTATATTATATGTTAGGATGATGTCATAGGATAACATAACGGGGACATGGATATCACCAATATGGTGTAGTTTGACATCATCATAAAAAATTTCAATCTTGTTATGTGTGTGTATGTACACGCACGCACGCACACACACACACACACGTGTGTGTGTGTGTGTGTATGTATGGTTGTATATATATACATACACATATATATACATATATGTATATATATGCATACATGTATATATATATATGCATACATACATTTGACAAATGAATAAGCTACATCATATAATTATGAATAGGGAATGTGAATAATTCTATGTACTATGTAGAAAAATGAACCGTTTGACATTGTTATATAATTGTGTTATGAATACAAATTATGTCTTTATATTTTGTTCTAAGTGTTATATGTTATATCTTAGGTTTTGATTATTGTCTTTGAACCTTGCTTATTAGAAGTTGCATTGTTTGGCTTAGTTTAACTATATAAGGATTATCATAGTTTGGTAGTTAGTAAGTTGTCCTTTGCTCCATGGAATTTATGTATGGATGTGTAAAATAAAAGATTACTTTGTTGTTGAGTTGTATTGATGCACCCCATGATGGGTTTCAATCATGATATCAATGTACTTATTTTTGTCCACTATGAACTATAGAGCCTTTGATTCCATTATGGATATGTAGGTAGGGCCATTTCAATAAGCAATTGAGGAATAGGTTTGGTCCCTAGGGTGTTGTTGATTTGAAATTCTTTTGCAAATCCTCATGTTCCTAAATGAAATAAGTAGTTGGAGAATACTATTTACTTGTATATTATTTTTGTGTATATTGCATTAATTGTTTAGCAAGTGTGTTTAAGTGTAAATTATCGTAACATGATTGTATTGTATGATATGTTTATAATTAGATAGGTATGAAATACTTTGACTCATTAAATGCATGGAAGGTAACTATGAATTACAATGATACTTTTGTATTGTAAAAATAGGTATCTAGATGCTAGTTGACAACTATAACTTGTTTAGTCCCAATGCACTATATTACTTGAATGATGTTTTATATCCTAGTTAATCCTTATATTTGTGTGGGATGGATTGACTAATTGTGCAAGCATGCTTATGCTCTGTATCATTAAGGACAACTATTATGTCAAGAAAGATGATGTTTATGAAGAAGTAAGAACTAAATTATGTATATAAATTGATTTGAACATGGTACATAAAATTATGGCTGCTACCTACTGTATTTGTCTTGTAATTTGTATCAATGAGTAATAAGATTATAATGTGTGCATACATTATTTAATTATTAAATTCGAAGGCCTTTCTAAGTAATGGATTGTTTTTATGATGTCATATGAATAATTTAGACAAAGGATGTGCATTTCTCTACAAAGTAGATATTGAATTGTTAGATTATTCTCTAGTAATTCCTAAGATACTCTTTTGTAAAGAAGAGTTGAGGTGGTTCTATTAAAATCTATATAAGCTCAATTATTTTGATGGAACATAACTAGCACCTGTTGTGGTATTATAACCTCCAACCGTTTAGGAAGATATTCTCTAATTTTAGGTAAGAGTTTTAAACAACACCATTTAGTAATGCATTGGGTTAACTTAACTATATACACTAATGTCAAGAGGTCAATACATTGTCCTAAGTGCAAGAAGTTGGATTCACTTTTTGGCCAAAAAGTGGAAGTGTTTTAGTTCTTATGTATATAAATTGATTTGAACATGGTACATAAAATTATGGCTGCTACCTACTGTATTTGTCTTGTAATTTGTATCAATGAGTAATAAGATTATAATGTGTGCATACATTATTTAATTATTAAATTTGAAGGCCTTTCTAAGTAATGGATTGTTTTTATGATGTCATATGAATAATTTAGACAAAGGATGTGCATTTCTCTACAAAGTAGATATTGAATTGTTAGATTATTCTCTAGTAATTCCTAAGGTACTCTTTTGTAAAGAAGAGTTGATGTGGTTCTATTAAAATCTAGATAAGCTCAATTATTTTGATGGAAAATAACTAGCACCTGTTGTGGTATTATAACCTCCAACCATTTAGGAAGATATTCTCTAATTTTAGGTAAGAGTTTTAAACAACACCATTTAGTAATGCATTGGGTTAACTTAACTATACACACTAATGTCAAGAGGTCAATACATTGTCATAAGTGCAAGAAGTTGGATTCACTTTTTGGCCAAAAAGTGGAAGTGTTTTTTTTAAACCGAAGTTTTTCATAGCTAGAATAAAAACTTGAAGCACCTACATAGAATTTTAAGAAAGTTTAGTAATACGAAATGTAAGATTTTGAGTCTAGTTTTTAAATATATAATTTATTCTAATACCCATATGATACAAGTTAATTTTGTATAGGATGTACAAAAATCACTTTTTTAAAGTCATTTTTTTAGGGTCATAACATGCACATGTAGGACAAGCATAATTTAACTTAAAAGTAATTTTCTATTTTAACTTTCAGAAAGATATGCATTATAGTGAAGTTTGGTAAATATATTTTTTAATCATTTTTTCAAATATTTTTTTAATTAATTTTTTATTCACCATAATTCTTATTTTGAAAACCCCTCATGTATCAAAAACATAATTTGAGATAAACTAAGATCATAATTTTTATTTTTTTCATTGTGTAAAGAATGATGTCTAAATTGATGACATGTTTTTTAAAAAACTTTAAAAATTAAAATTTATGAAAAATATATTGTTAAAAATCCAAAATAGATTGAATAACCCAAGGAACTTTATAAGAGAAATTCAAAACTACATAAACTATAAAAACATAAACTAGTTATGGCACCTTGTGTAATGGGTATGCCGAAGAGGTGTGGAAGGTGAATTAGGAAAAAATTGGCTTATTTTTTCCACACATTTGTGTAGTAAATGAGATCAATTGATAGGTCATTTAGAAAATGATTTTAATATTAGTATTATTTTTTGAAATTTTTATTAAAGAATAATATTATTATATATTTAAAACTAATTATTTATTATATTTTATAAGGGAAAGGATGTCGTAATGTTAAAACCTAAATGTGTTGGTTATTAGGGCATAATTTTCACTTCAATAAACATACTAATATTAATTATGCTAATTTATACTTAACTATGTAGGGTAAAGGATATCAAAATTTTAAAACCTAAAATATACATTATATATTAATTATGCTAATTTATACTTAACTACGCAGGGTAAAGGATGTTGTAATTTTAAACCCTAAATTTGCTCATTAACAAGATCTTTGTTGTAATTTCCATTTTATTTTAAAACCTAAATGTGCTCATTATTAGGATCTTGGCGGTAATTTTCACTTAAATAAACATACTCTAAAACCCTCGTTAAAACTTTATTTTCCTTGTGCACCTTGTTTTTCAGGCTACAGCTCGCCAAATTGCAAGAGTGAAAGGTTTGGAAAAGTGAACCGATAGCGGCAAGGAAAGTAGAACTGATAGCAATGAGGAAACTAGAAAAGCACAGCAAGAGAAAAGCATGACGGGGAAAACAAAAAAACAACAAAAAACAGTTGGAAAACAACGAAAAATAGCCAAAAAGTGGTGACAATTGATGGACAGTTGAGAATCATTTTCATGTCAACCATGTCGTCTAACTCCATCTTAACCATCAAAGGGGAAAATGCGCTTCAAAATCTCATATAGGACATGCCTTCGGCGTAATAATGCAAACGATATGCAATGTTAGGATCACAAAATAGCATTAATAGCTTCCAAGATTAAAAATACAAGCTAGGTAGTGAGTTTATATAGAAATAAGAAGCAAATGGAGGTGGTGTATCAACTATTAGGAATTGACCACCAATAACCACCAATATTAAATAAAGTGATGAAAAAGTAACTACTCCACCCTTTTAGAGTAGAGACACCTCATCACTTTATCTCGTAATTATTAAATAATAAACTCTTTATTAGCATAAAAAAGATTAATAAAAGTATAGAAAAAACATATGACTAAGGGAAATAAATTCAATGATTAGAAAAATAAAATCCTACACCAACACCCTCGCTTAAGTGTAACTTAGGAGGATATAAAACATTATGGGTCTAGGCAAACGAGGCCATGCTAGATACCCATGTACATATCGAATTCCCCTAAAGAAGAAGTCACCCCTCTCAAATAGAGAGAGAAGAAGAAGAGAATGACTAAAAAAACCCTTCCCCCCAAAGAGATCCTATAGTAGATGTTCAAAAGTGGATGGAGAAGATAGTCCACAATTGTCGAACAATGTTCCTCCTCTTAGGAAGAAACAAAACCAAAGGTGTATGCAAGTTATCTCCCAATTCCTAAAAGGAGTATGTAGAAAGAAGGTGAAATATATATGAAGTCTTTGATCTTGACTCAAGCATCTCCATGTGGATGTTGAAAGATGTCACAATCAAATCAAGCATTCTAGGCCACACTGTTAAAAATGAAAACTCATAATCTCCTAAGAACTGAAGTAGAACACAATCTAAAGACTCAAGTATCTCTTGAATATTTCTCCTCCAAATATTGATCCAAAGTATCCACACTTATGTCAAACTAGGATGAATGATCATGTAGAGAATGAATGAGAGGGTCAAAGTTAAAGATATAATTTTTCCATTGTCCATTAAATGTAAATTGTAAAGTTTCTAGAAACAATTATGTAGAGATTTTTTGTACCCATATTTTAGATCACACTTTGCAATCCATCATCCAAAAAGATGAAAAAAACTATACACAATTGTTTCAAAAGCTTTACAATTTAATATAAGAATAGCTCAAATTTGGAGTTTAGTATGAGATTGGAACTCTACAGGTAAAGAGGAAGATTCTCTACATGGGCATTTGTGTGCCAAGCCAAAATGAAGGATGGGAGGTAAGTTTCAATTTGGGCATGCATTTTCATGAAAAAGGGCATTAATGTGCTAGATTGAATTGGTGTGGTAGCTCTATTCTAGTGCAAAAGCTTCTACTGAGACTCGGCCTTGCATTTTTTAATAGACCATACAACTCAAGCTTTCAATGAAGACTGCCAATCATAAATAAGCTACTTCATAAATTGGTATGTTAATCTACAGCTTACCAAATGAGGCTTGTATTCCAAGTCTTGTGCCCTACTAGATTGGCTGTGTTGATTAGACATTTGATTTGAAATGGGTTAAAATGGTCGTAAATGGTTTTAGATAGGCCATATTGGAGGTCATCTCTATAATTCTTTTTAGTCATTTGAAATTATAATATAATTTTGTTGGCTATCATAGTTATGTGATAGATGCTCTGCTTTACCATGCTTAACGTTGTGTGCCATGTGCATACCTCATAATTCCTAAGGGCATTTGGTCAAAAAAATTGTATGCCCTTGTCTCATGCTTTTATCTTTTGTATCACATTATTTTTGCAATGACCCTACATTCATATCATAGATTTATCACTTTTCCAAATCTTAGCATGCCGTTGGGAATGATCTGCAGTTGAATTTACATCAATCCTAGGATTTTCCTAGAATTTCAACAATTAGTTGATTGCTTGATCCTTGACCCTAACAATCATAAATACTTTTGATGGGTATCAGTTGATTTTTCAATAGTATTTTGTTCTTGATTTGTAGGAGACATGTTTTTTCAATAGTATTCCACGTTCTTGATTTGTAGGAAACATGCTTTTTCAATAGTATTTTGTTCTTGAGTTGTAGGAGACATGTTAAGGCCCACATCAACTTTGTCCCCTTTTGGTGACTGTGTTGAATCATTGACCTAGGTTAAATAACCAAAGCCTTTTGATTGACAACTATTTGAGTTTCAGGTGAAATAAAGTATATCATAGGAATTAAATCACCAAAAGCATGGTGTTGTAGATAATAATCTTGATTATAACCGTTACTAAAAAAAAAAAGTGTTATCAGAATATAGAGATTGGTTGTGGATCTTATGATGTCTTTGGGGATAGTAAGTGTGCAGTTATTTGTTACATTTTGGAATTTAGTTATGGGTGGATTGAAGGGGTCAATTATATTATCTAGACTAATAACCTTACTGTTGCAATTTAATGAAATGTTAGGTTTGTTATGGAGTTGAGGTAAGGTTCTTACAGTTGAGCATTATTTAGGTCTTTTTTGAGGATTTGAATTGTTAAAGTTTTTAGATCCTTATGAGTTATTGTTTTTGTGATATGGAATTTCACAATGTTACTCTATTTTGATGAAAATGGGGTTTTTATTCTAGTAATTTATATTGTTGATATTTTCTTGCAAGACTTTGTAATGTACCTTCCGTTGTGTCGAGTTGTAGACTATATCATAAATTACACCATGACACACATATTAGTGTTGATACACATTTATTTTTCTAAAGAATGATATCATGTTCAAAAGTGCAACATTGTGTTTGCAAGTTGATATTTCTTTGCAAGACTCTAGTGTACCTTTGATTGTGTCTAGTTGTAGGCTATAACATAAGTTACATTGTGACATACATATTAGTATTGATACACATTTTCTTCTAAAGAATGATAACTTGTTCAAAATTGAAAGATTGTGTTTGCAAGCCATTACATTGAATTATCACTATTAGAAGGCAACTTGATGGAAATCCTAGTTTGAATAGTTGAATCTTTGGGTTATGAAGAACCTATGTTGAGATTTGAATTTTTTGTGAGACAATGAGAGCTATAATAAGGAAAGCTATATAATATTCTATGTTAGGATGATGTCATAGCATAACATAATGGGGATATGGATATCACCAGTATGGTGTAGTATGACATCATCATAAAATTTCTCAATCTTGTTATGTGTGTGTATATATGTGTGTGTATGTATATATTGTGTATACATATATACATGTATGTATACATACATATGTATCTATGTATGTATAATCTTCGGAAAATGAATAAGCTACATCATATAATTATGAATAGGGAATGTGAATAATTCTATGTATTATGTACAAAAATGAATCATTTGACATTGTTATATAATTGTGTTATGAATACAAATTATATCTTTGTATTTTTTTTAAAGTGTAATATGTTATATCGTAGGTTTTGATTATTGTCTTTGAACCTTTCTTAATAGAAGTTGTATTATTTGGTTCAGTTTAACTATATAAGGATTATCATAGTTTGGTAGTTAGTAAGTTGTCCTTTGCTCCATGGAATTTATGTATGGATGTGTAAAATAAAAGATTAGTTTGTTGTTGAGTTGTATTGGTGTAGCCCATGATGGGTTTCAATCGTGATATCAATGTACTTATTTTTGTCCACCATGAACCATAAAGCCTTTGATTCCATTATGGATGTGTAGGTAGGGCCATTTCAATAAGCAATTGAGGAATAGGTTTGGTCCCTAGGGTGTTGTTGATTTGAAATTCTTTTGCAAATCCTCGTGTTCTTAAATGAAATAAGTAGCTGGAGAGTACTATTTACTTGTATATTATTTTTGTGTATATTGCATTAATTGTTTAGCAAGTGTGTTTAAGTGTAAATTATCGTAACATGATTGTATTGTATGATATGTTTATAATTAGATAGGTATGAAATACTTTGACTCATTAAATGCATGGAAGGTAACTATGAATTACAATGATACTTTTGTATTGTAAAAATAGGTATCTAGATGCTAGTTGACAACTATAACTTGTCTAGTCCCAATGCACTATATTACTTGAATGATGTTTTATATCCTAGTTAATCCTTATATTTGTGTGGGATGGATTGACTAGTTGTGTAGGCATGCTTATGCTCTATATCATTAAGGACAACTATTATGTCAAGAAAGATGATGTTTATGAAGAAGTAAGAACTAAATTATGTATATAAATTGATTTGAACATGGTACATAAAATTATGGTTGCTACCTACTGTATTTGTCTTGTAATTTGTATCAATGAGAAATAAGATTATAATGTGTGCATACATTATTTAATTATTAAATTGAAGGCCTTTCTAAGTAATGGATTGTTTATTATGATGCCATATGAATAATTTAGACAAAGGATGTGCATTATTCTACAAAGTAGATGTTGAATTGTTAGATTATTCTCTAGTAATTCCTAAGATAGTCTTGTGTAAAGAAGAGTTGAGGTGGTTCTATTAAAATCTATATAAGCTCAATTATTTTGATGGAACATAACTAGCACCTAGGTGTTGCCACAATAATGGGTTACACTTTCTAGGACATCCTATTTTTTGTTGAAATCGCATATTTTTAGAAAATATAATGATTTAAGCTTTGAAAGGTTCCATTTAAAGGATTTTAATTGAAGAGGGTTTTATTAAACCCCCTTAAATCAAACCCTCTTAAATAGAACCCTACTAGTTTTAAGCCATATCTGTAATGGAGTCTCCTCTACACCTATCAAAATGTTGATAAAAAAACATTTTTGACTTTACCTTTTGGGGGATCAAATGAATTCATTTAAAATTTATGTTCTGTAAGTGTGTAGTCCTTATTATAAGCTTCCCAAAAAGTATAATTTTAAATGTATTTAATTTGATTATATTTATTTTTTATTTTTTGTGAATATAATTTTTCCATCGGAAATGAAACTCTTTGTTCTGCACATGGAAAATAGTAGATGATAAAAAGAAAATAAAAATAAAAATCTATGCTCTCAGTATTGATGTCCTTGATCCAGCAAAATAAAAATAAAAATGATACATACATAGAAATATGTGTTATACAGTAAACCTATGTCTAAATTGTAATTGGTTTGACTTCAAAATTTAATTAAAAAAAAAATCAATAAAACACTATGTAACCAAATAAAGGAGATAAATATAATAGTTAAAAATCTAAATTCGAAAAAAATATAATTTTACCCTTCATAGAAAAAAGTTGTGTTATACAATAAACATCACTCTTTAAAAATGTTATTTACTATTAAAGATTAGTTATGAAAGGAGATGGAAAAAAAAATGCAATTTGATTCCAAAATTTTAAAAAAACATATATTTAGAATCTATAGACAAAATATCACAAATCACTAGTTTGCATCATCTTCAAATAGCAGCTATAGGTGTCCGAAAATAAAGATTTAGTTAAAAAAAATCAATTCAATGTCAAGTTTGGCCAAAAAGTGCAATCCACTATTGTGGGATCACCCACCTGTTTTGGTATTATAACCTCCTCCTACCCTTTAGGAAGATATTCTCTAACTTTAGGTAAGAGGTTTAAACAACACCATTTAGTAATGCATTGGGTTAACTTAACTATATACACTAATGTCAAGAGGTCATTACATTGTCATAAGTGCAGAAGTTGGATTCACTTTTTGGCCAAAAAGTGGAAGTGTTTTTTTTTTTTCTAAACCAAAATTTGTCATATATGGAGCAAAAACTTGAAGCACTTACACAAAATTTTAAGAAAGTTTAGTAATATGAAATGTAAGATTTTGTGTCTAATTTTTAAATTTATAATTTATTCTAATACCTATATGATACAAGTTAATTTTGTACAGGATGTGCAAAATTCACTTTTTTAAAGTCATTTTTTTAGGGTCATAACATACACATGTAGGACAAACATAATTTAAGTTAAAAGTATTTTTCTATTTAATTTTGGGAAAGATATGCATTATGGTGAAGTTTGATAAATATATTTTTTAATCATTTTTTCAAATATTTTTTTAATTAATTTTTTATTCACCTTAATTGTTATTTTTGAAAACCCCTCATGTATCGAAAACATAATTTGAGATAAACTAAGATCATAAAATATTGTGTTTTCATGGTGTAAAGAATGATGTCTAGATTGATGACACTTTAAAAAAATAAAAATAAAAATAAAATTTATTAAAAATAGATTGTTAGAAATCTGAAATAGATTGAATAACCCAAGGAACTTTATAAGAAAAATTCAAAACTACATAAACTGGAAAAACATATATAATGCAAACCAACAATTCCAAGAGATGCAATGTCAGGATGATAGAATTGCATTAAGAGCTTCCACGATTAAAAATACAAGCCAAGTAGTGAGTTTATATAGAAATAAGAAGAGGATGGAGGTGGTGTATCAACTAATAGTAACTGACCACCAATAACCACCAATATTAAACAAAGTGATGAAAAAGTAACTATTCCACACTTTAAGAGTGGAGACACCTCATCCTAGTTATTAATTAATAAACTCTTTATTAGCATAAACAATTTTAATAAAGGTATAAAAAAATATGACTAAGGAAAATAAATTAAACCATTATAAAAATAAAAACCTACACCAACACCCTCTCTTAAGTGTAACTTAGGAGGATATAAAACATTATGGGCCTTGGAAAATGAGGCCATGTTAGATACCCATGTACATATCAAATTCCCCTAGAGAAGAAGTCCCCCCTCACAAATAGAGAGAACACCACCCACAAAAATAGAGAGAGAAGAAGAGAAGGATTAAGTAGATCCCTCCAAAAAGATCCAATGGTAGATGCTCAAAAGTGGATGGAGAAGATAGTCCACAATCGTTGAGCAATGTTCCTCCCCTTAGGAAGAAACAAAACCAAAGGTGTATGCAAATTATCTCCCAAGTCCTAAAAGGAATATGTAGAAAGAAGGTGTAAGATATATGAAGTCTTTGAACTCGTCTCAAGCATCTCCATGTTGATGCTAAAAAATGTCACAATCAAATTCCACGTTGCTAAAAATGAAAACTCATAATCTCCTAAAAAATGAAGTAGAACGCAACCCAAAGACTCAAGTATCTCCTGAAGATTTCTCCTCCAAATATTGATCCAAAGTATCCAAAGTCATGTCAAACTATGATGAATGATCATGTGGAGAATGAATGAGAGGGTTAGAGTGCCCCCTCACAACAACTAACGAAGAACCAACTTCATCAAAGAGAAGATGAATGTAATCAATAGTGTCTTTGAAATTTGCAATATGCATCTCTGTAAATAAATCTAAAATACCTGTCAAGAGATCATCCCACAAAGCTATATCTAAAATATTGTGTATTTCTTGCTGCAAGGAATCACTGGAAACTTTCGAAGAAGCAAAATTGAACTCTATAGTATAAACAAATGCAAGGTTAAAAGAGTGCTCCTCAAAATCAATAGTGTCATCTAGATTGTTGGAAATCAAGGTGAAACTTGCAACAATATGAACTTAAATATGTGGTTGCAAAATCTGAAATGTGTATTCAAGATTACCAATTATGTGATTAGCAATAGTAACAATGAAAGAAAATAAAAAATACCACAAGTTGAGAATCACAAGTGACACAAGATATACATGGAGAAACCCTTGTGGGAAAAAACTCCACACCCAAAGAGATACAATAATACAACACTCCTCTCTAAATTTTGACAGCACTTTGTTACTACATCAACCTACAAACAAACTCTACAAGCTACCATCTCAATGCTCCAATATATAGAAGTTTGTGGGAGAGAATACAACAAATGGTATCTCGAAAAAACAAGTAAAACCACTTAGAGAAACCCACACCCCACTTAGTGGACAACCAAGAAACATGGTGAAAATCATTAAATGTTCACATGGCCTTCCCATGGGCACCTAACCCATAGCTAATCAAAATTGGTTGATACCTAGTTCTCCATAACTCTTCGATAGTTTTGACAGCTCAAACCTAGAACATGCATGCTTAGGTGCCCAACATAGGATAAAATGCAAGAACATGCACTTTTGGGTGGTCCCCACCGAGAAGTTGGATGCCCAAAAGGAATATGCTGTCAAGATGCTCTATAACCATTAAAATTTGTCATAGGAAAACAAATAATAAATATTTTATCTCATGTCCTCAAAGACACTTTCCAAAGAACATGGAGACACATAAATCAACTTAGGATAGCAATTATAGTGTCACCTATCCTAACATAGATTTGAAATGAGGGACCCTACAAACATACAAGAGATTTCTAGTAGAAATTGGTCCCAATGAATTGAATCTAGAAGACATAAGTGACCTTGGGACAACATCAAGTGCCAAACTAGGACAATCACCAAGTTCAACACGCAGTGAAACACTTTTTGTAGGAGGATCATCATGATTGTTATCATTTAAGCTCATAGAAGAGGAAAACAATAAATTTAACTCTTTATGCACTTCCTCATCAATTTTAGTAGTTTCATTATCATCATCCAAGTTTATCACAATAGAAGGTTGAATAATAATATCCATTAAGGTTCTTGTTCTTGTTGTGTTTGAGGTTTAGGATTTTCTTATTTTAGCGAAGGTGTAGAATCATCATGCATTTCTTGAAGTAAGTTTGGATTTTGATTTTCTATGTTGTTATTTTCTTCTTTTGCTTGTAATAAACAAGCAATAGCACAACAACTACACCTACACTCTCTAGCATTTTGATTCCTTTTAGTTCAATTTTCAAGTTGTGATTGTGTAAGGGTGGGTTTATCAACCATGGGTTTCTTTTCTTCCCTTAAGGGAGGGGCAAAAGGAACCATGGGAGATTGTTCAACCACTTTCTCTTTAGCTTTATAAACTTATTTGATTTTAGGAGGCACAACAAGACTTACTTGGTTATCTTGTGGTCTCTTATAGGAAATGGATGGAGGATTTGCTATGTTTTGGTCTTGGTTACTAGGAAGGGCTTTTGGTTCAATCATTGTTTCACCAAGGATAGGAGGATCAATTGTGGGTTGAGGCATATTGGTAAGGGATAATTCTGCTATGCATTTTGCCTTAAACTTTTGATAGGATTTGAAAAAATTCTCATGAGGCCTAATAAGTTCCATAGGTTCGGGCCAAAATAAATCCAATGAGATTCCCATGGGAAGACACATGATTAAAGCCACTATGGTGCACAGTAAAGATCTCTTTTCCACATGAAAAATTTAAGCATTTATGCACAACCAACGGGATGACATTCATGGAGCAAAGTTGTGGATAGCTTAACTTCACATCAAATTGGTCTGATGATGGGATGATGGAAAATGAGACACATAATGTTTTTGGTCCAACTTCCAAAGGAAGAGTTATTGAACCTATTGTAGGGAAAGCAAAAACATTATGTGTTTTGATCCATGCTTTCAATTTTTCATAAGTATCTTGATAAAGCTCATGCACAAATAGGAATTCTTCAGTGATCACATTCTCTACACAAACATGATCAATTAATATGCAATTAGTAGGCTTGTCATTGATTCTTTCATCTATGTAAAGAGGACCATCAGGTGCATGTTTGATTATGTCATGTTGTGAGAAAGCAATGTCAAGCGACATCTTAGTTAGGCCCTTACGAGGTTGAACTTCAATAAGCCCAATCATAGTCTCTAATTTCTATGTTTTCATCATTCTTGCCAACATTCATAACATCATTCTTTGTTTCACTAGCTTTGACAAAGGAAATGTTACGATTTAGCATAGGATTAGTAAAGATTTGTAGATTTTGGTTAGGAGAGGCTAGAAATTTATTGCCTCGATCATTAACACTGCCAATTTGAATAAGATTAGAATCAACTAGGTCTTGCACAAGATGTTTAAGATACTTGCAATATTTTGTATGATGTCCATTTTGTCGATGAAAATGGCAATAGGCATTTGATCTATAGTTAGAAGGTAAAGACTTAGTAGGATTAGGAGCTCTAACAAGAGATAAGGAAATTACGTTCTTGTTTAAGAGCTGCAACATGATATTATGAAGGGTGTTAGGTAGAGGTGTGAATTGTCTATTTCTATCTCCAAATGTGTATGAGTTTGTCACCTTTATAGCAGCCACTTGGCTATCAACATGTTGAGTTGGTTGAGGGGGATTAAGTTGTAAAAAATCCCTTATTTTGTTTCTTGAATGGTTGATAGTTGTTATGAGACGTGCATTTGGATTTTTTAAGGTGGATAGAGGGAGTTCTCACTTCTTGACTGCTAAGAAAATATTGATGATCACCGAGGGCGGTACACAACTGTGTGAAGGAGGGAAACTTCAACATCTTAGGCTTAGTTTGGACTTTGTTTTGCAAATTGGAAATAAACATTCTTTGAAGGTCATCATTGGGAATGCTAATGTTTATTTATGAGTAAAGCATCTGGTATCATGTTATGAAATCAATGACTTTTTTATCATCCTTTTGTTTGCATGTCATTAAACTAGCCAATGTCATCCTAGGACCCATATGTATTTAAAAGTGATTATAGAAGGCATTAATAAGTTCATTGAATAAATGTATTGAATTATTCAATATGGAGCAAAATCATTCCAAAGCAGTATCCTTCAAGGATCTAGGGAAGATTTTAGCCAAGATTTTATCCTAAAAAATGAAGTCACTACATAGGGTTGTGTATGCAGAAACATGGCTAGCACGATCTCCTTTCCCACCATATTTATCAAATCTAGGGATCTCTATACCTTGTGGCATTTGTGTTCTCAATATCTCCAAGGACAAGGGATTTCTTTTGACATATTGTGAAGGTTGGCCATTTTGATTTTGACTTAATGTAGCAATTTTTTGTTGGAGGGCTGAAACATTTTGCAAGAGTGTGTTAAGGACACGATCATTGTGAGTGTTGTGAGATGGAGGTGTATAAGGTGGAGATGTATATGTATTCAAAGGGAAATTGACTTATAAGTTTGTGAGAGGAGATGAATTAGGGGATATGAGATTTGAATGCACAAAGCTAAAGGGAATCCTAGTGTAAGTACCTAAGGAAGTGTTGACATTGCTAGTAGGTTGTATGGTTGTTGTAACAGTTGGATTGGTGTATGTCAGAATAGAGTTTATGGTTGTGGAAGGAGGAATTGGATTTCCACCTTGACTTTGAGTATACCCCAAATTTTGAGCACAATTATCTAAGGTATGGACATGCTTATTAATAACATGAGCTAAGTTGTGAACAATCTCTGCTTGTTCATTTTTCAGTTATTCTCCTCACATTATCTATCATAGGGACCGCATTAGGAGCATTGTGGCCAACACTCATAAAATCTTGTAAGTTATCAAGTTCTTCATCCATTCTTCTAAGGTTTTTAGGAGGGACAATAGTAATCATTACATTAACATCAATCACATTAGGTGTAGGTAGGGAAGTCATGGGAAATGAAGTGATAAGGGTATAATCCATAGTGGGTTGATTAGTGTCAACACTATGAGTGAAAGAGTTAGAAAACCCGAGATACAAGACGAATGGTGTATCGCAAGATGACATGAGTCTCAAACTATGTCTCACGATAGTATTGACAATAGGACACCAAGTTGTGAAGCTCGTACAAATTTCACAAACCCAATGTGCACCCAAAATGGATAAGAGGTAAAATGCAATGAAATATCCTAGAATGCAATGTGCAATGCAAGTATGTAAAAGCAATTTTTCAAATTTCAAACAAGATAATTTTTTTATTATGCTATACAAAAACCAAAAAATGATGTCTTTTAGGTGAAAATTTGAACTCAAACAATGCATTGAATTTGACAAATGAAGCTTAATATGAACAATTTCAGATAACATAAATTCCTCAATTTAAAATAGTACACTGAAAACAACAAAATAGAGTGCAAAAACAGAGATTTTAATGCCCAAAAAGACAAGAGAAAGCCCTAATCAAGGACTCATTCACTTGTTGCTAACTGGGTCCTAGTTCAAGATTTTGAAAAATGAATTTATAGATTTTTGAGTTGATTCTTATGGTTTTCAGATTTTGGACTGAGACAAGTGGTTACAGTTTCAGTTTTCTATAAAATTAAGTCTAAATACAAATGCAAAATAGTGCAAAATGACAAGCAAAAAGACCTAATTTGAGATTCAATTTTGATTCAATTTTGTAATGTAAATGAATGATGATGCAACACTATGTAAACACTATGGAAAATGACTAATATTTTTGAATTTTACAAATGTTAAAGAATGCAAAAATGCAAATCTAAAACCCTAAATGAGATGCAAACTAATGCAAGTTAAGAGCCCTAAATGAGATGCAAATCAATGCAATGCAATGAAAATGAATGCAACACCTAGATCTAGGGTTAAAAATGGACTCCAAATCAACAAGGTATGATGCTCAAACATCAGGTTCACCAAAATGAAATGTAGAAAAATAAGTTCTAGGTTTGATGAAAAGGTGGGGTGAGCAAAAATAGACCTGTTTTCCTTTATTTCATTAGGAAATTTGAGATCCACACAATGAATTGATTAACAACCTTTAGGTGAATCAAGTCAAGGTGAGAATTTTTTAGATTTCCTTATGATTGAAGGACAGGGGTCAAGGTCAAACAACACTTTGGGGAGAAAAACTAAAAATAGAAAATCAACACCAAAATGCAATCTAACACTTGAAACAACAATATTAAACTCAATAGTGATAAAACCATAAATCAAATTACATATTAGAGAAGGGCAGAAACATGTGTACTAGTCACCAAAAGTGTTTTTTTGAAGCAGATCTAGGACTCATTTGCCCATGGGTGAATGGGTCCAAGTGTATAGTTCTTTTGTAGCTTTTAGGAGCCTCTAATATAGATCTAAATCTTCCAATTTTCCTAGCTTTCACAGTCATAATGTTGGAAATGGTTTCCATGAAAAGACAACAATTTTGACAACTTTGACAACTTTGTAAATCTTGCACTTCAAAAGGTCTTTAAGCCTTCTTCAACCTAAATCTACAATCACACATATAAGAGAGAAAAATGTTTGTTTTAGGTGAATAGGGGTTTGCCTTGGTCAAATCTCGTTTTGGTAATCAAACCTTGAAATGAAATGAAACATGTAAGAGAGAATGAAGAATGAACAAAGCTATGTTACCACTCAACAAACCCTTGATTGAAACTTTGATAAATGGAGATCTTAGGAAGTTTGCAACTTGCATAAAATGGTTGAATTGGATGTGGATCTTGACATTTGAATCATGCTTGAAATGATACTTTGAATGCTTGACTTGATCATAAAACCTACATCACAATGTTAGCTCCAAAAACATGCATGATGCAAGAAGACTGGCATGATGAATGGATCTTGAATGCTACAATATATCTCTAATATATCTGCTCTTGAATGCCTTTGATTGCTCTTGAAATTGCATAAAATTGCTAGGTTGCTTAGATCAAAATGCTAGGTGAAACATAGTGAAATAACCTTGTATTTATAGGTATGTATCCTTAATTTCTCAAAATTCAAATATCACAAGCCAATATTGAATTATAGATTTGAAATCATTAAAATGCTGCCAAAAACATAATTTAAATTTAGGTTCTAAGGTTTAAGGAGGACCCATTCACCCATAGGCGAATGGGTACCAAGTCCATAAACTTAGGACACACATTGCTCAATGTGAAGTGTTATGTTTAGGCATTAATTAAATAGGTTTGGAAAATGAATTAAAGGGCCAATTAAGGCATAATTAAGCTCAATTCATTAAGAGGGCCTAAACAAGCATGTAAATGTAATAAGGTACATTTAACAATACTAAATTAAGGCACTATTAAGTCCAATTTAAATAGGAGAGCCCAAACAACTAAAAAAATATAAAAGGTTACATTTTTTTACACTCCAATTACTAGGAGATAAGTGATGTGGTATCCCCTTCCTTAAAGGGTGGAACACTTTCCACTTTTGGTGGCATCCTCAACTTTTTGTGGTTAATTCCTATTGGTTGGATTTGCCACCTACATTCTCTCCTTAATTTTATATAAACTCACTACCTAGTCTGTATTTGCATCTATTATCAATATTTTGCATCAATTGAAATCGATTGATCTTTTGCATCTTGGAAGCTCTAAATGCAATTTTGTCATATCGACATTGCATAATCTCTTGAAGTCCTATTTTGCATTCTTTATGCTTTTCCAATTTATGTAACTTTGATTTTCTTTTAAAAAGTTCATTGGGCTATTCAATCTATTTTAGATTTCAAACACTTTATTTCCAAACTAATGCTTACACTTATAGCTATTTTTTAAAACATTTTTTCCTCATACTTAAGTTGGTTAGAATGACACTACCTTTTATTTTTATAAAGATTTGCAAGTGTTTCATTGAAATATTTAATTTTTAAATTAATTAAAAATAATAATAAAATAGCCCATAAATTAAATCTGATTTCTTACATGTTTTATCACTATTATTTTTTTAGATTATGTAGAAAACTCACTCAATTTTTTACATGAATTTACTTAAGCCTATTTTCTAGCATTTTGTTGACACCTAGGGTTGGTGTTTGGCCCATCATGATATTAGTGTCACCCTAATATTATGATTTTATTTTTCTTAACTATAGTTTCATTAAAATTCTTTAGTGGGAGAAAATGTAATGAAAAATATTACCTACTTTGCAACTTCTTCCTTACATTTCTGCAATCACCTTAGTGCACATTCTCCCTAATATGTTTAAGGTTCATTTACCTATGTTTCTAGGCATCCTAGTGATTACAAAAATAATAATGCAATCATTGTACCCCTAAGAATCCATCCTAGACCAACAGTTAAAAGATGAGAACAATAGCATGAGATCAACTATAGTCCTCAAAATAGGACTTTATTTCTAAAATAAGAGAAAATGTTCTTTGCTTGTTGCTTCCCTAATACTTACTATATTTTATCAACCACAAGCCTAAGAAATTAGCATAGAGTGTAATAAAAGATTATGATTTTCCCTTAAATAATACATCGTGGTATCATTATGTGGTAAGTCATCTTTATGAACACTTAGTACCTATTCATCTATTTGCACTAAGAAAGATTACAGGTTATCAACTACAGAAAGAGGGAAGCAAGAGATAGGATTTAAGAATATAAGTTGTCGAGTCCCTTTGAGCATCATAGTATACTGAGTCCTTGTATTTTTCCTTCCCCTTTCAATTTTATACATTGTTTCCCTAATTTACTTTCCTTGTGAGTCATTAGTGACCCCCTTGCTAAACGTAACCCTTTATCATCACCATGGAAAAATTTCAACCCCCTTCAACCTCCTTACATATTTATTTGTGGTCACTTTTTCAAATCCAGTATATCCTCCATTAATTGTTACACACCACATATGTTAGAATCCCCCAAGGGATTTTTCCTATATCCACTATTGTTGGACACACCACATCATCACCCTCACTAGGTCTACACACACCCCTTTTCTATATTAGTTTTTTTCCAAGGTTGAAATACACCACCTAGAGGATTGACTTAGTATCTTGAAAATCACTACTATTTTGTCTTGTTCCCCCGACCTAGATCTACATATGCAATCATCTCTAGAGTGAACTTGCATATAATGTGCATGCAAAAATAGAGCCCCTGATTACAAAAGATACCCCAAAAATTTTACACCTCTTAGATTCAAGGCCATCTACACCCGTTTAGGGTAGTCTCACCCCCTAAACATCAACTTCACTACCCCTACATAATAGTTATGCCTTTGATCAATATTTTTTGTTAGATAGACCCCAATTTTCTCCTAAGACTATTTCCAATTCCTTCATAGTCCATTTCTAGTCTCAATTTCCACGTGTATGTGATTTGTCTTTAATTTAAGCTCCTTTCAAGTATTTCAAGTTTCATTTATCCATTTGTGACACAATATTAGCCACTTCTAGGTCAAATATGTTGGTTTCAATGCTTGATTTTTGATAATCTCATTTGATGTATAGCTAATTAATGCATAGGAAGGAATATAATATTTCCTAGGACTTATAAACCTTAGGAACCTAATTTATTATCTTCCATAAAGGTTCTCTTTGATTAGATTGAGGTGACACCTATTTTGAACCATTAATTATTAATTAATGAGGTAGTGGTGGCATTTTATGACCTTAAATCAAAGGTAACACATTTTTATTAGTTGCTACATAGGTGAGGGAAATTAATTGACATATTATGCTAAGTAAATTAAATAGGTATAATATTACACTTAGAACATATACTATCTTAGATAAAATACAATAAATATCACACCAACATATAAATGGTCATATGTTTGAATTACAGTCTTAAGGTGTATGTGCACATGTATAATCCAACATACATGTGTGACATTACTAGAAAATTTCTTAAGTGCAAACTATGTACACCTACTTACCAATCATTTTCGTCTCAATTGAGTGCCCCAATAACTCCATGCATTTTTGCATAGCTATATACCACTACCCCTTCATAAGATAATTCATATGCACCAATGTTTCCTTATATATCCTTCCAATGCTATATATCATAACTTGTGCACACATGTTTTAAGAATTCTAACACCTAAGGCTTGGGGTATCATTTATTGATAATTTTGTGTGCAAATAAAACCTATATTTTTCAAGATAACATATTTTTCATGGTCTACATATCTTGCTACTATTCCACATCACAAGCAAAGCCACTAGCTTGTGCCTATGCCAAGCTTGTCATACTATATATTGTGCAAAGATATCTTCTATGTCATCTCCAAAAAGGTTTGTGCCTTTACCAAGAATTATTTTCTTGTACACCTTTTTTCATCATGTCCTCTATTTGTTCACCAACACCATTGTCTCCATTGTTTCCCTTGTGCCATATGTGTATATCCCTCAAGCACTATATATTTATTGCAATTTTTGCATAGCTTATATGCATGTATGTCAAATGTGTCAATATATTCATTAGAAGCACCAACTTGTCTATTCATAGTTATGTGCCACCATTTTTCTATTATTCCTCACTTGGTGCAACTGTAAGCAAACAAGAAACATTTGCATTGCAAACAATAAATAGAAATTACAATTATAATCCCAACTTAGTACCTAACATTCATGTACTTTAATTTTATTTTGTTTACATTTCTATAAAAAATGGAAACAAAATACATCCAACTATAGAAAAACGTTTACCTTTTCTAAACAATAAATAAAACTATAGATATCACAACAAAAACTCTTTATACAAAACCTTTGTCACAAATGATTTTACCTTGGCACTCAACAATTGCTTTTGTAATTAATTAATTTACTTTTTAATTCCATTATACAAAATCAACAAAACATAAAAACTCTAAATCATCCCCACACCTTTGAAAATTGTTGATTGGAACCCAACAATCAAACCAAACATTGATTAGGTTTTACCCTCTTTTGCACTTGTGACCCACTAGCCAAACATTGAAAGATTCACATCAGTTTTCCAACAACCCCATAGGATAGCCTCACTTAAAGTAAGGAACTTAGATTCAAAAGCCCAATGTAAAAATCCTTGCCATGAATATTATGCAAACATACAAATTAACAGATTAATAATATATGCAAAATATAACAATAACATAAAATATGATTTTACATAATATTGAAGCTTATTCATTAACATCACAAATTATATAAGTGCATATTGATACTCTAGCTAGGCATGGGAGCCTCTAAAACTAACTCCTTGCCTCTTCATTATGGAGTGAAACCTCAACTCTATATCTATTTATGAACTATGTATTCACATATGCATAGGAAATTTATTTTTATTGACACAAACACCTCATATTTGTACAATAAGAGATCTTGTATAATTATCTTACAAACATATTACTTCATGCATAAGCTTTCTCATACACATGCCTCTGCTAAACATAAACTTTACATTGCTTTATGTGCAAGAAACCTCTTTGCACATACATATGCTAAATATAAGATTTGGCAATAATAATTAAATATAATATTAGTGTAATGATTGTTGGATTTTCAAATGACATTTTTTTCTCCAACAACTCTAAACAAAGCTTGATTCAACCTTGTGTATTAGTTACCACTCTAGTAACACGACTTATTTAGTTACGCGTTATTTTTCTATAAATATGTTTTGTTCTCCACCACAAAAAGAAGGATGTTAAAGTTGCTAACACACAAATACTAGCCAAAACAATGAAGGTAAGATTAAAACATCTACTACCCTTGCACTGTACTCCTCCTTGCTTAGCCACCTCTTTATCATAGAGATACCCAGCAACCCACACTGAGAGAACATATGATACCAATGGGTTCCCCATCATCACCACATTGTATAATGCCCCAAAATGGCCTAACCCAAACAAATCTAACACGGTAATGGAATTTAAACACCAATTTGCTCCAAAGGAGAATCCTATAAACATGCAACCTATGTATAGAGCCTGGGGAAATGTGCTTGCCATTATTATAAGTAAATGCCCACAACACAAAATTAACTCAACTAGTGCAGTTAACAATGGTCTAGCAACTCCAAATTTAGAGAGAAAATAATCAGATAAAGCTCCACTACCAAAGCGACCTAAAAATTGGGCTACCGATATCAATGTGACAAATATGGGAATGTCATGTTGTGCATATCCTAGAGCAATTGCAACTTGGCTCATATTGTTAATTGCCACAAGACCAGAAGCTATAGCAGTTGCAGAAGTGAAAAAAACCAAGAAAAAATCAAGGTTACAAATTGCTCTCCATAAAGAGCAATTAGCATACTCAATAATAAAATATTTATCATAATAGTTTGAATTGTCTTGAGTGTTCAAGGGCTCTAAAAGTTTTGCATTTCTAGTTGAAGTTCTCTCATGAACAATTGCTTTCCATGCCACATACAAGGGAACTGCCATTATTACAAGGATACTTGCAAATTCCAATCGATCCCCCTGTAAAACCAAAATCACTTAGCAAAGCATATTAGATAAAACCCCTTATCTAAATATTTATTTTATAATATTTTTAATATTTTACACAACATAATAGCTTTTAAAGGAACCTCCTCAAATAGCTCTAAGTCTATCAATTCACACATAAAATTTAGTAATGTTTACATATTTGTTAGTTTGAAGTAAATATGTTTTAATTAAAAAAATTCATCTATATTTTATCATTTATTGTATATCTAACTTCATGTTATTTTTGAAGTATATTGATTTAAAGTTTAAATAATAATAAATATTAATAACATTTTGTTTCCACAATCCATGATAATTAGTAATCAAGATTTCTAGAAAAAATTATGTGAAATTTTTTACATCAACATAGCGTTTCAAATATTGATGATGGATCATGGAGTATGATCTAAAACATTGATGCAAAAATTTTCACAGTTTTTTTTTTCAAAAATCTTGATTACTAATAATAAATATTGTTTTGATTAAGAGGGAAAAACAAGTTTTGAAAGAACCTAAAACCTTTTACAAAAAGTAAGTCAAAATAACAAAATGTTCATCTATATTTTAGCATTTATTATATATCCAACTTCACATTATTTTTGAAGTATACTAATTTAAAGTTTAAATAATAATAAATATTGTTTTGATTAAGAGGGAAAAACAAGTTTTGAAGAGACCTGAAATACTTTACAAAAAGTAAGTCAAAATAACAAATTGTTGCTAAGACTAATGATAACAAGAGAACCTAGCAATCAAACAAAAAACAACCAAAAAATAGCCAATAATAATAAATATTGTTAGTATGAGGTAAATATTAATTTATGCTTTCATTTTTTTATTTTTTATTATTTTGTTGATAACTCAGAGGTATCCCCGCGACCCTACCCAACGACCCCCCTCGCCTTACCTTGGGCTTACAAACTGCCAAGTTGGGTTCGGGAAGGGGTGAGTTCCGGAGAAACTGAGGTTAGGAGAGTCGAACCCAGAAAATTTATGCTTTAATTTTATAATATGATAATTAAATTAAAATTTGTTAACATTTCTAAAATAAAATGATCCATATAATTGTTTACATCAATATTTTGAATCATACTTTATAATTCATTATTTTAAATAAAAAATAATATAATAATTTAAACAACAAACACTACTAATATATCATAAAACGAATAATAATATAAATATAACTTATAATGTTATAATAAATAATTCAAATATATTTTTGAAAAACAATATTAAATCATTTTTAAAATTTGTAGAAAAATTACTAATATAATACATATTTTAATTTTAATATATATGATATAAATGTTAATAACAAATGTTAGCAAAATATTTCTTAGTAAAGAATTTTAATATGCTTCTTGATAAAAAGATTTTAATATCAATGCTTCATTATCCAAAAACATTATCAAACAACCAAATTATTATGATTCTCTTTTTTAAAATTTTATCAAATAATAAGGTTACAACACAACAACTATAAAAAGAGATTAATACAAAAGAGGTCATATCAAGAAGAGTATAAAATGACCTAACCATGATATTGCTTCCCACCAATAATTTCCATTGAAAGGAACATTTTCTAATCTTGGTTATGTTAAAACAGGATACTAACCCAACCTAAGGTTAAAGGAGGCCCCAATAACGCCATTAACACCCACAACCAGAAACCAGACAGAAGACCTAACATTTCAAAAGCTTCAGAGACACAAAATTTGAATGATAGAGCTACTGGATCATAGTGATAATCAAAAGAAAATTAACACAGTAAACAATGGAAATACTAACCTGCAAAGATTGCACATTCCAGAAGGCAGAACCCATCAAAAACATCGCCAAAAACACCACAGGTGCAGACGCCATAGCCAGGAAGCTTGTAGTCCCTGAAGACCCATTTATACAGTTCTCTGGTTCATATTTCCTCACAATTGGCATGATGAGAAGGGCCACTGTAGAAGGGACAATGGCCGCCACTATCAAGAAGGAAGACCCATCTGAACCCGGAAAGAACACCTGCCATACTGTGGACAGAACGGCGCTGCTGAGACCGGCGCATCCCTTCATTAACCCCACCACTATCCCTCTATTTGCCGGGAAATTGGTCACACTGGTCACCATTGAAGCTGTGTTGTAGTATAACTCACTGTTCATGGCAACACAGGTAACTACACAGAGCTCCCACAGGGCAGGGGATGCTAGTCTGCCGGTCAAAAAGAGCCATAGGACCGCGTAACCTGCCAAATTGTGGAGGGCTCCCATGAGCAGAACAAGCCAGGCAGAGCGGCTCTGGTATAGCAGACCAGAGAGTATGCCCCCAAAAACTCCCAAGCCGCTGAAAACAGAGATGGTGTCCAGTTGCTCTTGGTTGTAGCCAAATCGGCTCTTTATGGTCTGAGAATATATGCTGAAGCCGTATGATGCTCCTGTACAACTTTCTAACCAGATGCAGGCTACCAGAACTACCCATCTGTTCCTGAAAGAATCGTACCCCATTAAAGCCCCTGCTGGTCTGAATTCAGACAATTCTGTGAAAGAGGACAACAATGAGATCTGTACCATACGGTAGGGGTATTTGAAGGAAAGATTTTTGATAAGTAGGAGGTATTTTTCCACAGCGTGTCAAATTATGATATTGCTATCAGGATTCAACCGTGTAGTTTCGAGTCAAACTCATTGACCCATGTTTCATGAGTCGCTGGAGCAGTACTGGGATGGGTGACCTCCCGGGACGGACCAGTGCTTCACCTTGTGAGCATCACCTAGATGCAATGAGTGCTAAGTGGACCATTCGATATTATGAGAGATGGGTTCTTGTTGAACCACTACTCATGAAACATGGGTCAATGAGTTTGACTCGAAACTACACGGTTGAATCCTGATAGCAATATCATAATTTGACACGCTGTGGAAAAATACCTCCTACTTATCAAGATAATTTTATATTTTTATTTATTTATGTATTTATTTATTTATTTATTTACTTAAAGCAGATATTTTTATATTTTTCAGCGACAAACTAGAAGAGAGGAGGTTTCCAAGGGAGTGTTTTTTTAAAAATTAATTATAAAATAAAAGAGGACAGGTGGAGAAAGTACATTCATCCATTAAAAGAGGACAGGTGGAGAAAGTATATTCATCTATTAAAAAGGACAATGGAGAAAGTATATTCATATGGTTTTAAAGTTGTAATATGTTCATTGGTCAAAATAATTTGTTTACTAATAAGATATGAAAGCTATTTGTCAATTTTATACATTTTATGAAAGCTATTTGTCAATTTTATACATTTGATAGTCTCCTTTTGGTAAGAGAACAAAGTGATTTCATACTCTTTTCTTTAATTTATCACTTTTTAAAATTTTCATTTTTTTTTCAATCATTAAATCAATTTTTTTTTTTAACTATTGTCTTATTATCATAAAAGAATGATTTATAATTAAAAATAAACAATTCAAACTCTTACAAAAAAATAAATCATAGTTAACTTAAAGTGGTAGGGAAAATTCTATACAGAATTAAATTATATCACTTGTCTATCCTAATCAACGAGGTTTTCTTTTGATTTTGACACTAAATTATGAAATTATTTATAATGATTTATAATGACAGATTCTTACTAAAAGAGGACAGATGGAGAAAGTATATTCATTTGTTTTTTAAGTTGTAATGTATTTATTGGTCAAAATAATTTGTTTCCGTTTAAGCTAAGAAAGTTATTTATCACTTTTATACATTTGATAAGTCCCTTTCTTTAAGAAAGAGAAGTGATCCATACTCTTCCCTTTAATTTATCGCTTTTTAAAATTATCACATACCTTTTAATCATTAAATCAATCTTTTTTTAAAACTATCTTATTATCATAAAAATAATTATTTATAATTAAAGAGTAAACTATTCAAACTCTTACCAAAAATTAAATCATAATTAATTTAAACTTTTAAGAAAAGTCTATAAAAAAAAAAAATTATACCACTTATCTATCCTAATCAACAAGGTTTTCTTTTGATTTTGACACCAAATTATAGAATAAGTTATAATGATTTATAATAAATTCTTAGTAAGAAATAGCAATATTTTTGTATGTTTAAAGCACTTTTAGAATAACAATAATAAAATAAGTAAGAGAAAGTTAAGTTGTAAGAAAAAGTCATGATTTCATCTATAGCATTCAACCAACCAAGTAACCATATGATTTTGCAAAATTGAATGATGGATCATTTGTTGAAGATTACGTCAAAATCATATGTGCTTGTAAAATGTGTCAAACACTATTAAAGAAAAATAAAATGTTTTATATATTTATGTTTATTAAATAATTATCATAAGTCAATCATTAATTTAGATTTTAAAAGTTGAAATTAATTATTGTAATAAATATTTAAAAATTAATGGATAAGGGTATTTAGCTTCATAATTGTTGAAAAAAAATGATATTGCTAGTATATAGAAATAATTTGTTATCTCCTAAGAATTAGTGGTCTCAATATGATGTATATCTCAAAACTAGAGGGTGTGCAAAAAATTATGTACTTCAATCTCAAGTATTGTAGGTTTTGTTGGAACTTACCCTAAAACTTGACAATCTTGTAGTTTTGTATGTGGTTCTAGTTTTTTTATTTCCCTATGATCTTTATTGACTTGATGAATTCAAAGCCCTCATTCCTTTGTTTGTGTTATTAAATCATACTTATATTTGATTCCTCAACCCTATTATTGTTCATATCTATGTTCTTTGTTCAAGCTTTACACTCTCATTCATGGTATGCGTTCTACTAAAATCCTAAACCATTTCTAGTCACTTGTTCTCTATGGTGCCAATATTTGTATTTTCTACTTGCACCATCTTCTATTTGAATGTTGATTGGCGATTTCTCATGGCATAATATTTAAGTCTGTAACCTTTAGTTATTCAAACACTAGTAACCAACTTGGTGAGAGGTCTTCTTTGTAATCTCTAATTTATTCTTCTAGTAATCCCATGTTAGGAATAGGATCACAGAGCAATATATAATCAAATAAGTGCAAAAATAAAATATAAAATAACACAAAAATATAGAGACACATATATACGTTGTTCACCCAATATAGGCTACATCCATAAAAAAAACAACCAGTCTTTCCATTATTTTGTCCAGCAAAATGAAGGGGTACAACCTACAACACATCCTTTGTAACTTCATCTTCTCTCTATCGCAGTGTCCTCTCATAATGCAATACAATGCAATGTAAAAAAAATAGTTGTAATACAATGCCCTTATATAAAGAGGGGGTTGCCTTCTAAGGCAAGAAAATCCAAATAACCTCTACCATTAGATCTCTGGCATAATGATGAACGATCCATATTTACAATGAATAAATATATATATAATGTGGCTTTTGGTGGTGCTACTCTTCAACCTCTACTAGAGCGCATGGACCTCAAACCCTCTACTAAGGGGATGGACCTCTCAAAACTTGCAAGGGAGGTACCCTCCTTACACCCCCTATGCTATAATTATTAACCAATAAGATTATGCTCTATAAAATTAACAATCTCCAAAATTGGATACTGATTAGGGAAACTCTAGGCAGATAATTAGGATCCACCAATAATCTCCCACTTGGAGACTAATTATACCAACTACAACACTATTGTTGAACACATGTTGTCATTGATGTCAAAGGAGTGATGCCAATGGATCAGTCAAAATTAAATGTAATTGTTTCTATCATGTCTAATCTTTTGAAATTAGGAAGTTTTATTGTCATGATCATGTCATGATAGAGCATTTGAGAACAACGTGCTAGTGTGATCTACACTATGAATAAAACTACATGTATGCTTGAAATATCATGCTTGTATCTATTCCAATTGTTGGAAGTAGTCTGGAAGTGTTTGCGGAAGTATTATGTGGATTGTTACTCATGCACTGTATTATACTGTAATAGTGTTTTATTTTGTATTCTAGCATAGTTGAATGATATGGCTTGCGGTTTGGACCTAAAGTAAAGTAGCTCATGTTGTATTAGATTTCAAAGTTTTAGAGGTTGAGCTTCAACAAAAAGAAAGTTAGATGTATCAAAGTATTTTTTGTGTTGATTGGCTAATTGTGATTAACGTCTGAGTGTTTGTGCCAGAGAAGGGAAGCATGCGATAGCTAAAGGAAGCATGCGAAGATGAAATAGGTCAAGTTTAAGATCTCTGAAGGAAACACTTAACATCATCTATTATTGGTGGTAACAAATGTGATTTAGGACCAACCCGATACACGTTTCATGTCAATTTGAATTTAGGTCTCCCTTAGTTTACCTAACTAAGTACGAATGGTGTTAAGAGGTTCTTGACCAACATGAAATATCATAAATGTATTAGAATGCATATATTTATGTCTAGAATTCATTCAATGACTAATTATCATAGTATGGATGAGTAAGTGTGAATTTGGGTGATGTATTGGGAGTTGCATCCCAATCATTGTGCACCATTATCAAAAGATCATATGCAGTGTAGGAGAGTGTTTGAAGTTAGACCAAACCAAGTGTAAGTTGTGCAATCAACATTGAAGATACGCAAATCATATCTTTGTAATCCGGTAGGATTTGTGTCTTGCCTATTGATTTGGTTCTCAAATCTATATGTTGGGGATTGGTGTCTCCAGTAGGTTGGTGCCTACAAACACTATCTGAGACTAGTGTCTCCTATAGGTTAGTGTCTACCTCATTATTGTAAGCTATTCATTATTTTTGTGAGGCTATATTTGGACAATAGCTCCAAGCAACTCTTCTTATTGTGGTTTTTCCCATTTCAGGTTTCCACATATATCTGGTGTTCATTGTGTGAATGTATTCTTGATTGATGCTTTCTACTTTGATTCACGTTTGGAGAAGTTATTAATGGCAATTCATGTTGAACTAGAGAGTTTTAAATATATTGATTTACCCTCCTCTCAATACATTGTGTGCCCTTCAACTACTACACCTACTAGACTAGGCTCCAACTTTAGGCTTGGAAAGTTTCTCATCTTCATGATCATCTTTGAAGGTCAACTGAAATTGAGTAATAAATCAAGTTCTCATGAGTGAAATCCCTTTATCAACATATCTACAGGATTTTGGCTAGTGTTTATTTTTTACAGCTTAAACTATCCATCTTCCAAAATTGATCATATGAAATGATAATTGAGTTGTAAATGTTTAGTCTTAGAATGAAGGGTTGATTTCTTTACAAGATGAATGACACTTTGGCTATTACTATAAAACCTGGTATAGTCCTACTTCTTTCACAATTCCTCTATAAACCTTTGTAACCAAATCATCTCTTTACTAACCTTTGTAGCAACAACATACTCTAATTCTATTGTTAAAAGTGCAACAACCTTCTCAAACCTTGAAATGGGCAGCTTACCATTATTCCACCTATACTAAAAACATACCATGTGGTGCTACTCCTTCTATCCAGGTTGTGCCTTTCTCGCACACACGCCCTGTTGAAAGCAGGGCCCCCCTTCTTTTTATTTTCGCCTCAGGTTTTTCTTTTTCCCCTTAAGGAATAGGTCCTTTAAATTATGTTGGTTTCACCTCTTGAGATTTTAGTGGTCATTTCCATATAAAGGTGAGTGTGTTTTCAACGATGGGTTCCATATTTGATCCTTGTGGCATTATTAGGGTCCCAAAATTACTAAGTCTGGAGAAGGTTTAGAGATTCCATGAGACCATGGTATCCTCGAGATCCCTCCCCTTGAAAAATCCAAGCTTGGACAAAATCCCCAAGTGGTTTTGTCGTTTAATCTGGAGATCTTTGAATTGTCCAAAATCCTTCCTATTGCTAAATCCATGGGAGCTTGGATTCTTTGATTTCCTGTTCCATTGCAGTTTTTGAAAGTGTTTGGATTGTCCGACACTAAGTGAATGTCAAGTCATGAATTAATTGCATTTTGTAGCGAGTACGACGACATTAATGGAGGATAATTAGATGGTTTTAAGCTCAATTTTATTCATTATTCATCCATTCTATTATGAATTTGGCATTTGAAAGCTTAAGTAATTGAAGAGCAGAGTGTATTGAGCAATTTGAGCTAGGGATGCTGGTTTGAGAGCATTGCTTTCTCCAACATCGAATAGGTTTTGAGCTATTTGTTGTGTTCTTCATTTTCTTGTTAGTGATTAAACGTATGGCTTCAAAATGTTGCGTGTTAATTTATGCATGAATCCATTATCAGTTGATGTTGTTTTGATTTGATTATATACTTTGCTTGGTATTTTGAATTATTGTGGTCGACTTATCATTTCACTTGAAATGCAAGAATAAACTAGGGAATCACCTATGCAAGAATAAACTAGGGCATCGTACCTATGCACATTGTTTGAAAAATTTGGGGTTTATTTGATTGATAGTTGATTTGATGTATTGCAATGAATCTGAATCTCAATAAACTTGAACTAGGGCATCCATTAATAATTGTATTTAGTGCACCATCTATAGGATTCATCGATTGAAACGTGGGCATACGAATCAAACCTATGGTTTTCTTTCTAATGGTTGTCTAGGTTGTCCATTGGATTGCATTGTTTGGATCGTGTTAAAACATGTTTTCCTTTGCATTGGTTTGGGTAGATTGTTGAATGCATTCATACTGACCCTAGTTTGCCTCCGTGGTTGAATAAATGTTGTAAGTTTAAATGTTTTTCTTTACAATATGAGCTTGTTGGGTATGGGGTGAGTAATATGTTGGCACTAATGTGTATTTACAAAATTGATAGTTTCTTTCATGCTTTTGCAAAATGTTCATGAAATCCTAAAATTTGTGTGATAGGGTGATCCTTAGTAATTGTTTGTTCAAAATTTAGCCCTTCGTGGAATCCCCTCAAACTTGAAAAACCCAACAACTCCATCCTTTACAAAATCTTTGAGAGCATGGATTTCATGATTTTGGTTCACTCACTAAATCCACAAGTTATTGAAGTCTCTGATGGGCAATCCATCATGGAATCTGTGAGCCCTTGGAAACCTTGATGAAACCCTTTTTGTGAAATCTACCAAGACTTGAACTACCCAATTGAGTTACTTCTTGTGGATTCCCTCTAGTCATGGATTCCACAAAATCAACCCGGGGTTGGATTCTTTGATGATTACAGTGATGAGTTCTTGAATATCATATTTTCTCAAGTGATGTATTAACGATTATTCATGTACATTAAGGATTAAAATCTTATGGTATTAAGATGATTGAAAGACTAAAAAATAAAACTTAAGATGATGGTTCCACACTTGTTTGCATCACTAATTCCCATAGCCTTGGATCTCTTGAAGTTTTGTGTTTCGCGGATTCCATGGTTCCTTGAATTTTGTGAATTCCTTGTGATCTTAGATTTCCCGAATTCCCTCACTGTCCCAAAAACTCAATGCCAATTTTATATCTTAAATCAAGGATTTTGAAATGTTTTCCTTTGGTTTATTTGCTAATTATATGATCTCAAATGTTGCCAATGGAATGTTTTGAATTTGCTAAGTATGTTTCAAATCCTCGGGCATTTTCAAGTAATTATGGTATTTGGTTTAATTAGATGCAGGTAGAGTCAAGCAAAGCTAATATGTCATGCCCACATTTTATACTCTAAATAGTCTAACAATCCACAATGACTTTAATAATTTTGAAAATAATTTTTTTTTTGTTTACTTAAAAGACAAACATGATTCACTACTTACAACTATAGTCAATGATCATACTAGTTAAAAGATAGAAATGATTAACTATTTTTAGTAATAGAGTCTACTTACTTTAGATCATCTTAACGTACCTCTTACATTCCATCGTGTCCAAAAATTTCTCTCTCCCAATACCTATACCTGCAAGGTCACTGACTTGGCACACACATAAGATCAAAGGTAGTTAGCACATGATTACCAAGACAAGCTATATAAATCAACGATAGATTACAATTTTGGGAGAAAATAACAAGCCACATACAAGATGCAAAAGATGAGTCATAGGGGCCCAACCTAATGCCTCGGGGGCTCATCGTTTGATGGCCTTGCCTACGTATATATTTCGCAAAGGCACCGTAGTTCGCCCAATTGGACTTCAACCATATCACCCATGGTTGGATGAAAAAGGGATATGATTGCCAAGTCAAAATAATGGCTTTATTATCAACTCCACACTCATACCAATAACACCTCCCCCTTCCTGGTAATTATAGGGACAACAGTTCAAGATCAGGGATTGAGACTAGACCCACGAAAGATTTCTTAAGAGTTTTCTAGAACATACTGAGTTTTCCCCAACTCAAATTACCATCTAGGTTTAACACACAAATGGTTTCACAAAACTTCAATGCATACAAAGAATAGCATTAATGGTTAATTGTAAAGGTTCTCACTAAGATAACAAGATCGGTTATAACAACACCACAATAATAATGATAACTAATTTAAGTGAAGAGCTCTTGATCACTAAGACCCTCGATATGATTGTTAAACTAACAACAACAAATATATTTCCTAATTGTATCACTATATAAATAATAATAACCACAATTGTCAAAAAGGTAATATTTAACCTAACCAAGAATATTTTTCTAAAATGTATAAAATAAAATCACCATCTCCTATAATCATAATGAAGACTAAACTGATGGAAAATGTACAGTTGATAATAACACTATCACAAATAATATTAACGTGTTATGTCACAAGAATAGCTATTCTATTATCTATACCTTTTCACTAATAACTGTCATACCATAGACTAATGAATGACCACAAAAAGGATTTGTATTAAAGCTTTCTGAATAGGAACAACAATATGACAAGACAACGATTAATAGCTTAATATTTATTTCAAATCAAAGTTGTACCGTCCTTAAACAAAATAATGCTTAAACTTAATAACTGACATATAGAAACAAATATCGTAAAGGTACGCACCTATTATTCTTAATGATTGGTGTATTCTAACCCCTAAAACTTGTTATGATCTCCTTTCTTTATTACCTAAAAATTCTAATTGAGTAATATGTTGTATATTTTCTCGACACAACATCACACTTCTTCTTGAAGGTTAGAGCATTGGAAAAATAATATCATAGCCATGATATATAATATTGGTGAAATTAAATAAAACATTCATTCATAAAATCAAGATACAATCCTCTTAATATTTAAATAGATCTAGTTCTCATAATTGAATAGAGAGAGTCTAACATTCCATTTTATATACATACTCAATGTTCCTCAATTACTATCAACGAGGCATAATTACTATCGAAGTGACTTATTTCCTCTATATCTCAAATACTTCACTCAACATGCAATCACCAATAAATAATAATTCTATTTAACATAGCTTTACAACATCAAGAAACATGCACATTCTCCACAATCCACACCCTTATAATACCTATCACATACCCTTCATGGTATTACTAAAAATAATTACATGATACATGGTGTAATTTGAAACATTTGAACATAACTATCTCAAAAATTAAAATAACACCCAACAATATTAAATTTCAGTTCCAATAATAAATCACAAAATAATCTCAATTTCAATAATAAATTGAATATTATAAGATAATTCCAACTTTGCCCTTTTTTTTCCATTGTTTGTGGTAGCAGCTATTAATACTTACTTTGTTAATGGAAGGGTTAAGTTTTATCACTCCTATCAATGTTAATTGTATTTAGTTAACATCAATGTTAATATTCACTTAAAATCAATATTTAATCACAATCACCAAAACTATTAATACTAACATTATTCAATACTCCATTTGATCCCTAGGCTCCTATTTATTTATTTTTTTAAATATCCAACAATTAATTCTCATGTAATAACATACTAACATAATTAAATAAATAAATCAATTTGAGGTGTCTCCCCCTTCTTTTAAGAGGATGGGTAGTTGTAATAAAATAAATTTGCATTGAGTAAGGGTCACATTGGCAAAACTAGAAAGAAAACTAAGCTACGATATTGCTTAAGAATAGACCATGCATTAGATACAAGAGAACAAATTATTGTTTTCCAAACATGGTTTCAAACTCAAGGATCATAAGAATAGTATGCCCATTGAAGAAAGCATGGTTGTTAACTCAAACGGTCTCAATGAATAATATGGAAAATGTACTTATCCCATGCATTATTCCCATAGCATTGATCATGAACATAATACTAGACTACATACATATATTGCATATATGACCTTCTTGGTAGCAATAACAAGCAATAGATTATCCTTGTGTAAATTAGTAAATAGGAAATTAGTTGTAGATTAAACCACTAAATCCACACCCTCATTCAATAGGCAACATAATATTTTAAATATTAACATTCAACTCAAGATTCAACCATAGAATCAATGCTTTCCTAAATAGACGGAATAGTAAAAACTAAAACACAATGACTAAAACCATAATATAATTTATAAATAACATTAGAATCGTAATACATGAACACAAAGAAGTAATTTATAAACAACAATATAATTTATAATCATCAATATAATTGAAATATTTGTGCAGCAATATATTTAATTTTTTTTTTAAACAGCCATATCATTGAAATGTATATATATATATATATATATATATATATATATATATATAAACACCAATATAATTTCTAATCAACAATATAACTGAAACATTTGAACAATAGTATATATATATATACTCTTTTTTTCTTTCTAAACAACAATCTAATTGAAATAAATGAATAGGAGAATATATATATATATATATATATATATATATATATATATATATATATATATATATATATAGACAACAATATAATTTCTAATTAGCAATATAATTGAAAAATTTTCAATAGTATATATATAAAAAAAATTATTTCTAAACAACAATCTAATTGAGATATATGAACAATAGAATATATGCACCCTTTAATACCCGACAACAAACTTTTCCATAATTAATATATGTAATATTCTCATTTGTATTCTGATCATATTAATTATGCTACTTCATCAGTTTAAATCAATTGTTACCGTTTCTTTTTGCAATTCTTTTACCCTGCTCACAACCATTATTTTATAAATAGACGTTATTAAATTTGTAATAAGAGATTATAACTTTTATAAACTAATTTAGTACAAGGAATCCAATCAATACTTTAGACAACCAATAGCTTAGTCATCATCATTTTTTTTAAAGAAAATAGATACCATAGCACTTGCAAAATTTCTTTAGATAACCAATATAAGCTCATATTTTATTTCTACTATGTTACTTATATTTGTGCTTCTATCGTTTATTTTAGAGAATTAGTAAATCCTTAATTACACATTTATTGTATTTGTGTTGATGTTTAATTAGTATGCATTCAAAGATTATATGCAATTATTTCTAGCTTAGTGTGTAGGACAATTGAATTAAATTAAGGATAACTAAGGATGAATTACATCATTATAGGAGAATAAATTTCATAATTTAAGCTTTACAAGATAAATCCTAGTACATTAAATCCTTCTAAAACTATAAATTATATGTGAATGCTTTAAGTAATTATTTTCTAGCTTGTTAAAGCACCATGCTAGACACCAATATACTCTTTTAATTACCCACTTTATACCTTTGCATGATAACTATTTTAGTTCACAAGACAATAAAGGTACATAGGAGGAAGTCATCGTTCACTTATTTGAAATATCTCTAATTGGGTCTAATTGTGAATGCATCTATCTTATACAAAATTAAAGATCTCCTTTATATCCCATTAACTAAACTAACATAATGTTGATTAGTGATAATCATATTAAATTCAATATCGTATCTTGAGGGCCTAGTGCAGTATTGCATAGTTTTAGATGAATAGATCAAACTTATTTGATACTTGAATGCTCATTACGTCATCTACAATGCCTCTTTAGTCAATAATTATTGAGACCATTGTAATATTAGCCCCCTAAACCTATTAGAGCTCAAAATTTAGAAGAAAGTAGTCATCTCTTACTGTTTGGCTTATCCATCTCACCTTTTAATCTTGAAACTCATTTTACCCTCAAATTTGACATAAATAACAACCATTTTGAGTGAGTTCTTCAATGATTAGAAATGTTGATCATTGAGTAGATCACTAACAATTGAAATTTGAGTTATGGTATTATGAATCTTGATATCTTTTGTGACTTATCTTTATGATTCATTATGTATGCATTTGAATAATTCTAACTTAATATTTATTAAACTCCTATTCCATATTTACTATCCACATATATACTTTGATTTCTATGTAGATGTTTCTAAAGACAAATTTATTTACATGAGTCAATTGATATTATGACCATTATAATTTCTCACCTTTCCATTAACTATTTATGATATAATAATAATTTTACCTTAAAAGTATTATTACTTGGTTTAAAATTAAAATCCTCATTCAATATAATATTGAACACCCAAGCTTTCAAAGGTACCTAGATGCAATATTGCAAATCAATTGGGTGGCCTTACATCCTCCCCCCTTAGTATAGAATTCCTCCTGGAAGTCCTCAAGGAAAGAGAATAGACCCACTTGTTTCTTTCTAACAAGTCTAAGAATAACACACATATTTCAGCGTACCATGCATCCTTAAAAAAATATTTCTATGGTGTTAGTCTCAAGTGACATCAATGGATTCTAGAACACATATCTTGCTTCTATAATAATAAAAATCACTAATTAATCAACACCACTAGTTGTAAGAAAAAGAGAAAATGTCTCAATTCTACTTTATAATTAACACAAGGTCATATGTCACCACACGTCATCAACATCTCATGCCCATAATGCTTAAGCAACCATTTAATTTCTTCTTCAATTGTTATTCTGTTATGCTTGTTTTCTCATTACACAACCAAGGCGACATAACCAACACACAAATGACCACAAAACTTGGTATTCACTTGAATCACAACGAAAGGCTCACATAAAAGGGATGAGGATTCCTAGTGCCCCAAATCCTCCTCTGAGAATCCATATAAGATAAATAACCACTGTCAAGTCCTCCCCAAGGAACCTGTGCATATAAATGTCTGATAAATCAAGGGGAATGGATAGTAACCATCCCAAACTGGTGTCATTTAACCCTTCTCAATAAGTCCCTAGGCCATCTACTCCCGCCCATACAACATGTTAGTGACTCCACATGAGTATGAAAGTATAACATATTCCACATTACTACACATATGTCAGCAATAACATAAGATTAATAAAGCCTCAAAACAAGAAATTTTAAATCAATTAAAGCATCAATTCAAAATTTACAAGAAAAGATAAAATTCTCAATGGTGGCCACCAATCAACAATTCAAAATTTAAAATCAAAGTCTCAACAACTAGTCCTTGAGGCAAACATGACAATTTTCACAATGCATGCAGTCAATAACTTAAAGAAATTCAAACTGTTGGCTTCGTCAATCAAATAAAATCATAAATAAGAATCCAAAATCACACAAATTTTCACATTACATTCACTTTGTGACTTCAATCAAGTCACCTAAGGGGGAGGATGGGATAAGGTGGTCTCAAACCACATAGAACTCATCAATAAATCATAATATAATAGCAAGGTGTCTCACACAACCAGAGACAATAGTATAATAATCAACATGTCCCAGGACAATCATATAGCAACTGAATCATCAATAGTAAATCTATTGTAGAATAAGGGCACACTTAGGTCCATCCTCAACCCCTTTTGGTTTACAATGATAGATGGCAGTAAGAGAGACAAGGGAATATTAAACAGGTAATGACATCACATATGAATCACTAGTGAATCCATAAAGAGGGGGAGATGGAGGAAGACATTATCCAAATGACAATGAGGGCCATATAATAGCTCTCCTCACCCCCAGATAGATAAGGGCCCCACAATAGCTCACCTTGCCCAAAGAAGTGAGGGCCACACCGTAGCTCACCTCACTCAAATAGGCTAGGTCATAATAAAGGTCTTCTCCTACCCACTCAACCCCTATTTACACTAGTGGACCCTTCTCCCTTAGGAGTGGTCGACACTAGGGAATACACCACATATCCAAACATAATCATAGTAGACATGCACCTCTATAACTAAATTCTCATATCACATAGTTTCTCACAAGTACATATAGGTAACTCCCCCTAGATTGTTGAAAATTGAGGTGTTTTCTTAGCTTAATACTTTGTAAAAATTTAAGATTGTTGATCTAAATATGCTTTTCCTTTGTTACAATTTCTTTGTGAGTGATTATCTGATTAATTCATTTTATCATTTGTAGAATGAAGACAGAAGTTGTAGAAGAATTAGATAGGATATTAGAAAGATACACAAGCATATACCATGGAGAAACCCTTTTGGGAAAAAACTCCACCAAGAATTAATCTATTATTCAATCTTTGAAGTAGATTACAATAGCTCCAATTCTTGCTGGAGTTTTTTTCCCAAAAGGGTTTCTCCATGGTATATTCTTGTGTATCTTTCTAATATCCTATCTAATTCTTCTACAACTGATAAAATGAATTAATCAGATAATCACCCACAAAGAAATTGTAACAAAGGAAAAGCATATTTAGATCAACAATCTTAAATTTTTACAAAATATTAAGCTAAGAAAACACCTCAATTTTCAACATTTGGTATCAGAGCTGAGGTTGGGTAGAGTATTGGGACACCTTTTTTCTCTTAAAAAATTGGAGGTTTTTTTGGCTTAGTGGGAGCTTTTACTATTTTTGTTATTGCTGATTTTTGAAAATAAGTTTGTTACAAGAGGTATATATTCTTGCTTTAGAGGATGTTTATCATGTGTCACTGAGAGCTTGGATTCATAGGTTTGGTGTGAGCTTATGACAAAAATTTGGTTTTGATTATGTGCATCATGATGCCATGGGATTGCTCAGTATCACGGTTCAGTGGGAGCATTTGGAAATGAAGTGGATTCTTGGTTGTAGGATGGTTTTGTTATTATGTCATGGTATACTCTTGATTAGAGGTTTAGAGTTGTGGCATGGTACATGTTATGATAATTTTGATCATAAGGAAATTTATGAAATTCCATATGCTTTTGACAATGATGGTTTGATGTTTATCTTGTTGCCATGTATAGCTCGGTATCACAGTTTAGTGGGAGCTTTGGTAAGATAAAGTGATCTTCATAGAGAGGATGGTAGTCACGATGCCACATGTAACTCGATACCACAGTTCAAAGGGAGTTTTTGGTAGTGACATGGATGCATCATTGGTAAGGTTATCTTCATGAGATTGGGGATATGGTTTTTTATTGGTTTAGAGTGGTTGCTATTATGTCATGGTTTAATCTTGATTCTAGATTAGTGTTTGGCATATTACATGTTCTCTTGAGACCAGGATGTATGTTATGGTGCATGTAATCTCCTAAGAGGAGATGGTTAGATCATGGATTTCATGTTTATGTTCAAGATTAGAGCTTTGACATTGATCTTGTGAAGTTCTCTTATGTATTGGGCACATTAATCATTTGCTTGATTACTTCATGATAGTGCTATGTTGCATTTGGAGTTTGGCATGGATTGGTTGGTTGTAGGTCCTCATGGATACTTGGAGAAATAGGTGAGGCTTGAGTTCTCTTATGGTTAGAGACATGTGTTGGAATGGTTACTAGCAAGAAATTTTTTTCCAATAGAAAAGACCGAGGAGCCTACACCTTGGTTGAACGTGAGTTCAACACACTTAGTGGTTACTCATGCCTTCGAAAAGGAAGTTTAGTTATAGAGACTTGGGAAAGGTATTTGTTTTAATTGCAAGTAAGTTAAACTTGAATGTGATAGTCAGAGTGCTATGTGTTTAGCCAAAAAATCATATGTATCATGCTCGTACTAAGCATGTTGATATTCAGTATCACTTTGTGCAAGAAATGGTTGAAAGTGGGAAGGTATTAATTGAGAAAAGTTAACACTTTAATTAATGTTACAGATTATCTTATGAAACCAATTCCTATAGATAAGTTATCTTGGTTTTAATCATTTGCTTTGAGCTTCATGATTATGCAGGTTGCTTTTGAAGTTGGCATAGATTGATTAGTTGGTGCAGGAAGGCCATTAGCCTTGAGTCCTGTACTTGATTTAAAATTATTATTCATTATTTAGAATAATTGCAATGTATAATGTCAAGTGGGAGAATGTTAGAAATAGGATGTAATTTAATTGCAATCCTAAACATTATTTATTTCATGTATCTTCTAAGTCCTTGGAATGTGTTCAACAACACTAGAATTAGGAAGAGATTAATATTTGATGAAATAATCATGTTAATTGACATTTGTAATTAATTCTAAATGTTAGGAGCATGTGAGGGTGTCCATTATGAGTTCCTAAATAATAGGGGCACATGGGGCGCCCACATGGTAGGTGACACTCACCTTGAGTTCAGATAACTATTTGGAGTAAGAGATAACACTTATGAATGCATGTAAAGATCCTAGGAGTTAGGGTTTGATGTTTGCATGCATGAAGTTCAATTCAGTTTAGTTTAGATCAGTTCAATTCAATTCAATTCAATTCAATTCAGTTTAGTTTAGTTTAGTTTAGTTCAGTTCAATTCAGTTCAGTTCAGTTCAGTTCAGTTTAGTTTAGTTCAGTTTAGTTATGGTTCAGTTATCTTCAGTTAGTTTTAGTTGAATGCTAGTTGACTTCAGTTAACTTGGAATGCATGGCTAATGACTTGAGTTGCATTATAGATCACAGGGACTACCTCCAGTTAACAGGGGATGACCATTCTTGCATGAATGGTGTTGAGAAATGTTTTAGTTAGCAAGAAATGACTTGGACCCAACTGGGGCACCCAAGTTGGCTTCTTGGAATTAGATCCTTTGCATGTTGAGATATTTCAGAAGGCTCAGTTAAGTGGGACCACTTTTGGGTGCCTACTTTGAGGATGAAGCCTTGAAGATATTTACAGAATAAAGGCTAAGTTGGCACTTCAGTTTGGGACTCCCAAATGCATGAAGATGGGGATTTAACATTGTTCTTCATGACATAACTTTACTTGTAAGAGATAGGCGTGCCTTTTAGGGATAGGGATTGATCATTGTAATTGTAACTCAATTGGAGTTTTCAAAGTTGATTAAAGCCTATTTATCTCAAGAAAGTTGAAGAGAGTTATTATCAGTTTTATTGCAGGTTGTGAAGAAGATTTGGTGAAGGAAAAAGAAGCATTCTCAAGCAAGAATTGGAACTATTGTAATCTACTTCAAAGATTGAATAATAGATTAATTCTTGGTGGAGTTTTTTCCCAAAAGGGTTTCTCCACGGTATATGATTGTTTATCTTTCTAATATCTTGTCTAATTCTTCTACAACTTTTGTCTTCATTCTACAAATGATAAAATGAATTAATTAGATAATCACCCACAAAGAAATTGTAACAAAGGAAAAGCATATTTAAATCAACAATCTTAATTTTTTACAAAGTATTAAGCTAAGAAAATACCTCAATTTTCAACATAGATGTCCAACACACATTTACCCTAAGTCAAATACCTTGTATCTAATACTTAAGGCACAACATGCACAACAACTAAGACTTTGATATAATTCCCCAAAAGTTCCCAGTGTACCAACCTGGGCTCTGATACTTATGTCACGCCCACATTTTATACTCTAAACAACCTAACAATCCACAACAACAAACTGAGCCAGTGAAGGAGGAGTTGTCCAAGGAAGAGAAGATGAAGTATGACTTTAAAGGAAGGATCCCTGAGTCCAAGATAGTCTCTTATTGGGGAGGGGTTGGAAACACAAATGTCACACCCTGTCTTGTTGTTACTAAGTTACTTTTACCTTCATGGGTAAATAGAATGATAAATGTAATCATGATCATGATATGTTTTGTAAAGGAATGGAATATTGAAATAGGTATTAATTTATTATTGCTTTGAAAGAGTAATTATGCTTATATTGATGAAGTATAATGAAAGAACATATATTTCACTATGAATATGCAAATGTTTTATGATGCATGTGGATTTCATGTGAACGTCTAACTACTATTACAAATGTGTCAAGTTGGACACAAGTACAAGTTCATGCCTCCAAAAGGGAGGGGAAGTATCACTCAGGAGAAGTGTTTGGTCAGATAACCATGAATAAAGCCTAACTGAGCTTTCACACACACCCACTGATAGAATAGTTGAGTCCAGTCATAGATTTGGGAATTGGTAAGTCATCCTTTAGACATGTGGTGTTTGCATTAGACAAGATCATGATTAATGTTAGGAGCTTTCATGGTTTGTGGTAAATGCTTGAGAAGTGTCTTTATTACTTTGATTGTTTGACCAAGTTGTCGTGAATGAATCTTTGAGTCTTTGGGCTTTATGAACAATTGTCTTTACGTTGATTCATATGTATGTTAGTTGTAATCATATATATGGGTATATATATAACAATCTGTGCATGGGAGCATAAACATGTGCACATGTATGTAAGTAGAAATATTTATGAGCATACACATATGTGTATATATATACACTTAATGTAAATACCTGCCAATGAGGATATGAAAGTATTTAAGTTGATATGTAGTAGTAACATGATATGTGTATGAATAAACATATATGCATTTATACATATATACACACATGTTGATATGCATGTATGTGTGACGTAATGGAGTATCCATATGAGCACGACGTTATATGTATATATGCGTATATGTGTATATAGATCTATCCATATGGTATTGTTTATGGATAAATGATAACATGGATATATGCATTCATATATAGAATGGTTTATTTGAAGAACTTGTTTGTTAATCAGTGTATGCTCTTCTTTGAAAATTAATTGAATGAGAACGCCATATATATACATAATATGAGTGATAGTGGAAGTATGAGTTTGGTAAAATAAATGAATATGACTATATTCATGTATTAATTAGCAATTAACACTTCTAATATATTGTGCTATGTAAATGGCACTGTTAATAGTGCATACTTTATCTTAATGTGCTAATACTATTGAACAATGTTGTGTATAGGTTACATAGCATAATGAATATATTTCACATAAATAGAGAACATTATGCTAGGCACAAGAGTTTGGGAATGCCAATGCATAAGGGTGAGAACTAAGCACTCAAACTAAAAGATGGTGTCAACGATAAAATCAATAATGGTATGTCTCTGACCAATGCAATGCTAAGTATTTGAGGCTGATTTTTATATATAGTATGCAAAGTATTAGAGGTTGAATTGTACATATATTATGCAAAGTATAAAGGACAATTCATATAAGTATATTCTTTGGTCGATGAAATATGAAATATAGTGCACTATATAATAGCGCTCAAGTAAATATTAAGGCGAATTTATCATCTCAGATTAAGTGCAAAAGGGATACATGAGATTATAATCTGTTGTGTAAAGTTAATGAAATAGAATTAAGTGCAACATATATCTTGGAGGCAACGTACCAAGTCAATCTGTAAATATAAATGCAAAAATGTTGAACTAATATGTGTCGACTACTAAGCCTTTGACTAAGTCGACTGTGAATTTGCAACAAGAATATGAATAACCATTTCCACTATATAACCGTGGGCTTTAGAATAGGGAAAGAGCTACAAACTTGGTCCATTGTATGAATCTTCTGTTTGCTTTAGATGTCTATCATGCCTTGAAACTAATTAGCTATATAAAGCATGTGCTTTATGAATATGCCAAACCTGTTGTGGAAAACATAGGATCAATTTGTTGTTCATATTCGATGACTATCTTCATAAGAATTTGCCACAGGTTTCTACTGCTAAGTTGAGTTGATTGTAAATGACTAAGAAGTGGCATATTATGAACCTTGATTGTAGCCTTGTGAAGCTGATTTTTGTGTATAAATATAGATCAATCTCACCTCATTTCTTACACTCTTTTCATTGCAATAATACACTGCTCCTTTTCTACTGTAGTCGTCATTGAGTGATTCTTAGTTTGCTAAGAGCTTTTGTTAGGGAGTTTTTAGTGAGATTAGTGAAGAGAGGTTGATTGCTAAGTTGATAATTAAGAGGAGACCAAGCTAGGGATACAAAGAATCAATTATCCAATAAGCGAATAGTAGGAATGGGATTCTATTCTTAATCATTTTTATCTTTTATTTGAAAGAATGTATGCTTTGTGTGGTTATTTTGGAATTGCATTAGATATAGTGAAATATTCTATTCACTCAATGGAAAGGAAAAGAGTCTTATTGTTATGTTTTCCTTATGAGTATATTTATATTCTCCATATTAAGAAGCGGTTGACATCATTAGTATCATATAGTAGGAATGATGAGATGTGATTAGTTCAAGGAAGTGTATTAATACTCTTATATACCCTAAAGAGGGATTTAGATAATGATGTTCTATACATAGATAGTTTACGCTACATGTATAATGTGATATGTGTCAATATCATGAAGTGACTTGACACTGTAACTTATAATGCTAGGAAACCTTAGGAATGCCAAGGTTAGCAATACATCATTAGAGATAAGATATGATAGGATGAGACATCATATTGATAATTTCTACTTAATTGATCTCTTGATTATTAATTTACTATTGAACAATACCCTAGGTTTAGTGTATCCTATTTGGGTCGAGAAGTATACTTGATCAAGGAATGAAACCCTAGATTAAGAATAACCTACTAGGTTGGAATATTTATTTGATTACTCATTAGAACCAATAGGATGGGAATAACATACCTCGATGGGTTGTGCAATTGAGCTTTGTTTAAATCTCATAGGTTTTGATTAACCTATACAATCAAACTGATTGTTGATAATAAATTATATATAGGATTAGGGTATACTGAGGTTGATACTCACCTATGTGGTTAGGTAGATCACTTGAGTTTATGAAATTCAACTTGTTTGGAGCCATAGGTGGGATTACCTCTTAGGTTAGAACTGTTACATGTTTGGTTACTTTATACTCTTGATGTGAAGTCATATGGTCGACAAGATTATTTTTACGAAGGAGATTACACTCTCGAATGGAATCATTTATTGATATGATTAATCTTCGATAGAGGTCATTTATTAAAGAGACTATACTCTTGATGAGAATCACTTATTGACATGATATATTGATGATTATTTATTCTATGATAATATGAAGCTTAAGTAGCTATAATTTAGATTATAGGGTTAATCTTGGAACTAGGTTGTCCATTTAAGGGAATAGCTTGTTAAGTTATTTATACAAAGTTAATGTGTATACTAGAAAAGCTTGTATTTTATACCTAGGGATTAGAATATCCAATGGAGGGGTAACTTATTCTTATGCTTAATTGTTAGAGATACCATTATATTGTGGGAAAGGGAAATAGGCTATTTCTAAGGTTAGGATTATCTATGGGAGGAATGTTGGAAATTTATGCCTCAATCTCACAAGCTGAAACCTCTAAGAGGGAAAAGTCGGTGTGACATCTTTTGTATCTGGCCGACTAGCAGTTGAAACCTTGTTGAAATTATTCAGGTCACTGTGACCTTGCTTTAGTCTCACCGAAGGAGCCTATCGCTGTGACATTTCATTCGGTATAACCTCTCACTACCAGTGGAGACCTCTTGTCGACTGTTGGCATTTATTGGATATCGAGGAGAGTCTTGGATGTTCGCTATGAGCTCTCAGCGATATGGATGTCTCACCGACAGCGTTCTCTATTGAAGTCTTCGGGGAGAGTCTTGGGTGTTCAGTAAGAAGTATTACCGATAGGAATGTCTCACCGATAGTATACACTTGGAGTAACATGCGGTGGCTCGGTAAGAAGTCTTACCGATGTCTGATGTCCTACCAAACAATTTTGCATTGAAGTCATTAGGATAATGAAAGGGGTCTCGGTGTGAAGTCTCAGCGACAAATGAAGTCTCACTGACAGCGTTTCTTTTGAAGCCTTTGGAGAGAGTCTTAGATGTTGGGTATGATTTCTCAGTGAAGGACGATAGTCTTGCCGACTGTTGAACACTTTGGATACTTAGTGAACATCGGTGTGATGTCTTGGTGAAAGACGATTGTCTCACCGAATGGAAAACTCATGTCTATGTGACTTATGGAGCTTCGATATGACGTCTCACCAATAGCGATGAGTCTTGGCTATAGCTATACATGTGAAGAACTTCGGTATGAGGTCTTGGTGACATGAGGAAGTCTTAGCAATAGTTTTCTAGACTCGGTATGACATCTTGCCGATAGGTGAACTCTTGGTGATATCGAATGTTAAGTTGTGTGGCATCGAGGAGACACGGTTAGTGTCTCACCGACATGCCAACACAGATTGAAGCCTTTTGAGTGAGTGAATACTATCCTATGTGGCTTGTTGTCGACTAATCAAAGAAGCTAAATGGGAACCATTGGGAGATAGTTCATTGTGGCAGTTCTGTGAGGAAGTTTGACAAACAGGAACGACATGAATATAGTCTGGAATAGCAGATGATGTCTGGTTCAATGGATCAATAGATTGTTGTGTGATTGTATGATCAGTGGATGAATTCTATTATGTGAAGACTATAATGTGAATGTTCTATAACAAGGTTGTTCATGGTGAATATTGTTGTAAACTGACATTAGAAAGATAAGTCAGATCTCTGTATGTAATCTTTATTATTGTAATACAAAGTGACTTCTCTTGGTGTGGTGGGTTTTTCTCCCGTAAGGGTTTTCCCACATATATCTGGTGTTCATATGTGTTTTTCAGATACTCTGTTTCTGTTATTGCTTTCAAGTGCATCTTAATTGGACTATAATTGTAAAATTTAAAAGTGTCTTTGCATTCTTCCCTGAGGTTTTGACATTAGGAGAGTTGTTTCCACATCTAGCTTTCCTTACAAGTGGTATCAGAGCCTGGCCAGTTGTGTTATACTTGTGGGTACGTTGGGTTTTTTGAGTCAATTCTGTTCAGTGGGAGTCCTGTAGAAGTTTTTTATTTTGAATTGTAGATTGAGATGGCTAGCACGTCAGGAAAGATTGAGATAGAGAAGTTCAATGGCAACAATTTTGAGTTGTGGAAACTCATAATGACCTCTTAGTGGATTGTGATATGTGACTTGTTGTGTCTAGAACTAAACCTACAGGCATGAAGCAAGAAGATTGGGACCTTGCAGATAGAAAGTCTAAGGGGCTGATAAGGCTCTGTTTGGCAAACTCCGTTCTTCTGAATGTGCATGAAGAGAAGACTGCATCTTCCTTGTGGAAGAGACTGGCATCTATTTATCAGGGGAAGTCCTTAGTGAATAAACTGTTCCTGAGGAAGAAGCTGTACACTTTGAGAAAGTAGGAAGGAGGGTTTGTTTTTGATCATTTGAACACATTCAACATGTTGATTGCATAGTTAACTTCTGTTGGTGTAAAGATTGATGAAGAGTATCGTTGTATGCTTCCATTGTGTTCTTTTCCAAACTTGTGGGATCACTTGATGATGGCTATTGGGAGTACAACATCAAATTTCAAAATGGAAGATGTTGTTGCATCTTTGTTATTAGAAGAGATGAGAAGAAAATCTTCTGAGATGGTGAAGGAGGCTCTTGCTGTTAGAGGAAGATCGAAAGAGAAAGGCAAGAAGAAGGACAAGAAATCTAAGTCAAAATCAGAGGGGAGATCAAAGTCTCTTGGCAAGAAGTCCAATGTGAAATGTTGGAACTGTGGGAAACCTGGTCATGTCCGAAAGGATTGTAAAGAGGAGAAAAAAGAAGAATAATTCTTCTGATAATGATTCTTCTCAAAGTCATGCAGACGCCTTCATTGTAGCCTTGGCTACACAGGCATCAGATGATGTCTGGCTGATTGATTCAGGGGCATCTTTCCACATGACATCTCATAGAGACTTGTTTATGAGGTATGAAGAATATGATGGTAGAAAGGTGTACTTAGCAAGTGATTCAACTTTGGAGATTGTTGGCCGTGGAAGAGTCAGAATCTAATTCCCTGATAGAAGAGTGAAGGGAATCAAGGATGTTATGCATATACCAGGTCTATATTGAAATCTACTATCAGTCAGTAAGCTAAATGATATCAGAGTGCAAGTCACGTTCTCTAGAAATGGCTGCAAGATGACTAGAGGCTCAATGGTACTAGCAAGGGGTGCTCGTATTGGTACCTTGTACAAGCTGGATGCAAATGTTGTTCAATGTAATAGTGTCTCTGGAAAGTCACTGAAAGCTACTCATGGAAGTAAAGAGGAAATTGTTCCTAATTGTGTAAACTCTATGGAAGTAAAACTTGGACAACAAAAAAGACTATGCTCTGGCATCATAGGCTAGGCCACATTGGAGAGAAAGGTTTAAAAACCTTGAAGAATAAAAACCTGGTTGAGGGACTTGAAGATTGTAACCTTGAATTTGAATTCTGTGAACATTATATATATGGAAAGCAGCACCATGTTTCTTTTTATTCCAGTCCTCATAAATCTTCTAGTTTGCTAGATTATATTCATTCTGATGTATTTGGTCTAGTGGATGTTCCTTCTTTGTCTAAGTCAAGGTACTATGTATCATTCATTGATGATTATTTGAGAAGAAAATTTGTTTATTTTTTGAAAAGTAAATCAAAAGTGTTCAGTTGGTTTAAGGAATTTAAGAACCTTGTAGAAAATTAGACTGAAAGAAAAATAAAATGTTTAAGGAATGATAATGGCGGTGAATTTTGTTCTGATGATTTCGAGAGGTATTGTAAAAACCATGGGATTAAAAGACATAAGACTACACCCTATACTCCACATCAAAATGGAGTTGCAGAAAGGTTCAATAGAACAGTGATGGAGAGAGCACGAAGTATGCTAAGTAGTGCTGGCTTGGAGGAGAAGTTATGGGTTGAGGCTATTGCTACTACATGTTACTTGACTAATCGTTCTCCAAATTATGCTCTTGTTGAGAAAACACCTTTGGAAGCATGGTCTAGTAAGAAGCCCTCTTTAAGACATATTCATGTTTTTGGCTGTAAGGTATATGCTCATGTGTCATATGAGAAAAGATCTAAATTGGAGAACAAGGTTGTCAAATATATTTTTATTGGCTATAGTGTTGGCATAAAATGATACAAGCTTTGGAATCCTGATACAAAGAAGGTTGTATACAATAGAAGTGTAATCTTTTGTGAGCTGAAGCCTTCTACCTTGGATCTACAGTCAAAGACAAAGTCAAAAAATAATAAGGATGTAGTTGAAATTCCTCCTACACCAGAGAAAGAGGAATTCAAAATTCAAAATGTACCTGAAACTGAGAGCTCAAGCAGTTCTGAAAGTTCTGAAGAAGAAGAAGAACCTCAGCCTCAGCAATTGAGGAGGTCAACTCGTGAAAGAAAACAACCTGATAGGTATGGGTTCTCTTTGATAGATTCTACTTGTGCCTATGCTTTAATTTCTAGCACTGATGAACCTAGGACTGTGAAAAAGGCATTTAGAATGTCTGATTCAGACTCTTGGTTGGAAGCCATGAATGAAGAAATGGCATCATTAGAAAAGAATAATACCTGGAGTTTGGTGTCATTGCCTAAAGGCAAAAAAGTTGTTGGCTGCAAATGGGTATTTAAAAAGAAGATTGGTTTGGATGGCAGTGTGGAAAAATATAAGGCAAGGTTGTTGCGAAGGGTTATTCCCAGGTAGAGGGAATTGATTATGGGAAAAAAATTTCTCCTGTAGCTAAGCTGACATCTATCAAATTTCTTTCATCACTTGCAGCAGCGTATGACTTAGAGGTCGAATAGATGGATGTGAAGACAACATTTCTTCATCGTGATCTTGAATAAGAAATTTACATGTCCTAGCTTGAGCACTTTGTGGAGAAAGGTAAAGAGAAACTGGTTTGCAAGTTAAATAAGTCTTTGTATGGGTTAAAGCAGTCACCTAGAATGTGGTACCAAAAATTTGATAGTTCTTTTGTATTTTCTTTGGGATTTGTAAGATCAAAATCTGATCATTGTGTCTATTATAAAGGTGAAAGTGATCGAGTTCTTATTATTGCTCTCTATGTTGATGATATGTTGTTCATAGGCAATAGTAAGTTGATGATTTCTGATCTTAAGTCTCAGTTGTCTGCTAAGTTTGAAATGAAAGATCTTGGTGCAGCTAGGTATATTCTGGGAATGGAGATAACCAGGGATATGAAGAATAGAAAACTTTGGCTCAGTCAGAGTAAGTATATCAGGACTGTTCTAGAGAGATTTTGCATGAATGATTAAAAGTAGCTAGTTGTTCCTGATGAGCCTTAAATATGCTCATAGTTTGAAACTTTTGATACTCTTACTTTTGTTATTAATAGTTGTTTAAACCTGTTGATTAAAGACTTTTTGGGTGGTATCCTGTAGCAATGAATTCCATATTCCTGTAGCTTGACAAATTTATTAATTACTTTTTTGACTTCCCGCATGGCTAATGTATGCTTATGATTTTGGATAATGGAATAGGATTAACGTGTGATTAATGAATGGATGTTGTGTCACTTATGTGTATGCTTTCCTTCGCCTCTGTCACTTATTGCAGGTTGTTGGAGGGAGCAGGAGCTAATCAAGCACAAAGAATCTCGGCTCTATTAAAGAAGTTGTTCCAGTAATAACTCTTTGACCAAATCTTTGGGAAGGAGTTTAAACGGTCCTTTGATCTAGGGAGTGTGTAATGCTATATTCTCTCTAGGTCGCGTCGAGCAGATAGACTTTCATTTATGAATATTTGTTCCAAAGATTCAGAATGTATTTATGATCACAACTCCATCTATTAGTTAGTTAGTTGCCTTTTTCATTTAAATAACCGTTCCTCCTGCGTGAGCGAATGATGATAAAATAGTATGTGTTAAAATTAAGTTGAATAAGCAATAGAGTTTTGTGTTAAGTTTTATTTTCAAACAGAGTAATCGATGTATCTTGATTCTGAGTATGAATAAAATTCAATGAAGCTTTGAGTCAACTTCTTGTGTAATCTAGTTGATGCTTGCTAAGGGGGCCCACTTAGTAAGTATTCTGTAGCAAGTTGTAGTTAACTGTTCATTTCATGTTGATTACTAGTTAGAATCTATTTCTGTAGATTTCAACACAAACTCGGCCTTATATTGTTCCTGCAGCATCGGGAATCCATCCCTGTGTCTGTTCCTGTAGTATAAGGCCAGTTCACAGTTTGTCCTTTAACAATAGCTGCTATGATTTTTGTTTTAGCCACGTTGTGTTTGAATTAAAAAGCTTTACGTTGCACTTCTTTTAAGAATTTGTTTTCTATAGATGGTGACTGGAAATTAGTTCTTAGTGCACATACCGTGCTACTCCATTTCAAGTATACATCCCCTGGTTTGACAAAGTAAATGAACGACCATGAGAAGATGTTAGTCACCTATTGGAATGTCCAATTCCCAGGTTTAGTTCTGCTGTGACTTTTATATCCTTTTGTGGGCGTGACCATTTTTGGCGCCGTTGCTAGGGATGGTGTCAAGCTAAGAACCTGCTATAGTCATTATTAGCAGTAGTTTAGTGTGTTATTTAAGTAATTTTCAATTGCTTCAATCTTTAGTTAAGTTAGTTGCATGCATAGAAGAAGAGACGCTTGGGGAAGGTTTCTCCCAAATTTGTCATTTTCTGATAGTAGTTCTGAACCGGATTACAGTCCATTTGAAGACCCAAACTTTAATCTATTTGAAGACCTTGAAGACCAAGAAGACCAAAACTTTAATCCATTTGCTACAGATTTGTTTGCTGAGTTGCCATTTTTCCCATCTGACGAAGAACCTCAAGAAAATCCATTCGCTCTGATACTCCATCAAGCGAATATGGCCAATCCAGTTAACCCGACTATTCGACCTCCTACCTTTGACTTCCCCATCACTAATCAGAATGATAATGATAATCTCAAGAATATTCCTTCTTCATTACTTCCAAAGTTTTATGGACTAGTTACTGAGGACCCAGACACTTTCTTGTTTGAGTTTGACATCCTCTGTCGTAGCTATGATTACACTACTGATGCTCATAGACTGAAGTTGTTTCCTGCTACACTGAAGGAAGGAGCTCTTAGATGGTTTATGAGTATGGGAAGGAATGCTGTTGATAGTTGGGCAGCCATGCAACAAAATTTCTTGATAAATACAAGGAGTATTGTAAGAGTGGAAGTAAGGGAGATGATATATTCAGAATTCAACAAAAGGAGGATGAAAGCCTGGAAGACTATATCTCGAGATTCTTATTCTCCCTGAAAAAGAATTCAGACCATACTCTCAATGAAGAATCTCATAAACTCCTTTTTCTAAGGGGAATCAATGATATTAGTATGGATGCTTTGGACCTGATGGGAGGAGGAGATATATCTCAAATTCCTTGGGAGGATATCCAAAAAATATGTCAAAACTACTCACGGGCCATTGTTAAGAAGGGTAGAGGTCATCAAGCAACTGTGGGAAAGACTTCTTCTAGTGGAGTCTCACGGATGGAGATAACAAATTTGTTGTTTGATTTCAAATAGGATATCATTAACAATATGGCTACACAACTGGACACTATGCAAGCTCGGAAGAAACATGAGGAAGCTGAAGCAATCTTGGCCGAGTTCTATCCACATTGCAGATAGAAGAAACATGACTATAGATGCAAGATGGTGGCTAATCTGGAAGCTAAGCAATTACCTACTAACTTTAAGCCAGTAGAAGGTGATGATGATCAAGTTTTCTTCGTTCCACAAAGGAGACCATGGGCTCAAAGACAAAGTATACCTCAAGACCCTTTGACTTTTGGTAATCTTTATTCTAGCTATAATAACCAATGACAACCTACATATGGAACACCACCACCTTGGAATACATCTCAACCACATTGGCCTAACTATCAGACCCCTCAATGGTAATCTCCTCAAGGAGGTTGGCAGCAGCCACAAGGACAATGGACCCCACCCTAAGGTAATTAGCAGCAGAATCCTCAATGGAGAGGTTTTCAGCAATGGCAGAACTAGTCCCTTGGGTTCCTGCAGCTTCAAAAGCTACAACCTTAGGCCCTCATGCCACCTCCTGTAGCAACTGCCACAAATACTGGCCTTCCAAAACAATCACCTATGCCTGCTCAGCCATTGCCAAATCCCAATAATAAGCAACAATAGCAGCCACAACAACCCATGTATTTTGCTGAAGCCAACCAATATCTAGCTTATGCCTTAAACACTAGTGATATCCATTTGAGGTCTGGAACCACTTTTCTTGCTCCACAACCGCCTCTAATTACTGAGATACCAAATTCTTCCCTTGAAGAACCTACTGCACCTGCTAATCCTACTGAGCATATGCCTATAACTGATACAATTTCTAAGGAGCCTATTTTGCAAAGTCAAAACAAACCACCTTTTCCTCAGAGGTTACAAAGTACCGCACCTAAATCCATGGAAGAACCCACTTTTGACATTCTGGATCAGCTCAAGAATGTACAAATTCAAATTCCTTTATTTCAGGCCATTAAAAATGTTCCAATTTATGGAAAAGCCATTAAAGAGGCCTATTTGAAGAAACCTGGATGGAAGAAAAATGATCCCCAAACAATTCATGTTTTATGGAAATTGGCTGATATAATGTTGGGAAATGTAGTCATTCCAAAGTACATTGACCCTGGAAGTCCTGTAGTGCAAATACATATAAATGGACAAATTGTAAATAATATTTTAATTGACCTTGGTGCTGCCATTAATGTCATGACCAAGCATACTATGGACTACTTGAACATCCTAAATATTCAGTCTACACCTACAGTCCTACAACTTGCTGATAGCTCCACAGTCACACCTGATAGAATGGTGGAAAATGTAATTGTCACTCTTGAATCCTGGGAGTATCCAGCTGATTTTACAATATTATCTATTAAGGCAACTTTAGGAGGATACCCTGCTATCCTAGGTAGACCATGGTTAGCAACTGTTGATGCTTTTATAGGATGTCGTTATGGAGATATGACTATTTCTGATGGACAGTCCACAAAAAAATTGGCTTTGTATCCACCTGCTAGACCTCAACCAGATTTGTCCCAACCTGTTTGGCCAGATGTGGGGAAAAAAACTGAAGAAGCCAATTCGTTGGTTCAATTAATGATGCTCCAAACTGATCCATTCTCACAACTTCAGAATGAGGATGCCTTGCTTTTTCAAATTCTGCAGTCTAACTCTGATACGGGTAGTTCATCTGATCCAAATAGCAGTCATCTACAATATTTCCTGTAGCAACTAAATTATGAGAGATCGTTGCCTAAATTTCCTATAATTTTTCATAACTTGCTTCCACAAGAGGTACAAACATCACCTGTAGATTCTATGAGTGATCTCACTAAGTAGATAAAATTATCTCTAGGTCACTATTTGAATATCAATAGCAAGTTGTTACAATCTCAACAGGCTATGGTACTCAAAATGCTGCAAGATTAGCATAAAGATTTTGCATGGGAATATGGGGACATGAAAAAAATAGATCCTCGAATTTGTACTCATAGGATCTATATCAAAGAAGACTGTTTACCAGTTAGGCAACCTCAAAGAAGAATAAATCCAGCACTCAGAGAAATAGTTAAGAATGAGCTTCAAAAGTTGCTTGATGCTAGTTTTATCTACCCAATCTCTGACAGTCAGTGGGTTTCTCCATTAGTTATTGTCCCTAAGAAAGGTAGAAAATGAAGAGTGTGTGTAGATTACAGAGAGTTGAACACTGCCACTAAAAAAGATCACTTTCCACTGCCGTTTGTAGACCAAGTGCTGGACTCATTGTTTGGTAAAAGATATTTTTCCTTCTTGGATGGCTACAGTGGGTACAATCAGATAAAAATTGCCCCTGAAGATCAAGATAAGACCACTTTTACCTGTCCATGGGGAACATTTGCTTACTCAGTCTTTCCTTTTGGTCTATGCAATGCGCCAGCAACATTTTAGAGAGCAGTAATTAGTATTTTTGTTGATATATCCCATAACTGTATGAAAATTTATATGGATGACTTTACTACCTATGGGGTTACATTTGAAGAAGCACTGGTGAATTTAGAAAAAGTATTGGAAAGGTGCAGAGAGCAACATTTGTCTCTGAACAGTGAAAAGTGCTTTATGATGATACAAGAAGGTATTGTTCTAGGCCATCATCTCTCCAAGGATGGAATTCAGGTTGACCCTGCTAAAATTGAAGTTATTCTGAATTTACAAACTCTTGCAAAACAAAAGGATGTCAGAAGCTTCTTTGGCCATGCAGGGTATTATAGAAGGTTTATAAAAGATTTCAGCAAAATTGCTAGTCCACTATATGCCTTATTAACTAAGGATTCTGAATTCGATTGGACAGAGGCCTGTGAAAAATCTTTTCTGCAGCTAAAGGACTTGCTTACTAAAGCCCCTGTTCTTCAAGGTCCAAAATGGACTCTGCCTTTTCACATACATTCAGATGCTTCTGATTTTGTCATAGGGCAGTCTTAGGCCAAAATTCAATTCAATTGAGCATGCTATTTATTTTATCAGCAAAAACCTTCAAGGTCCTGAGCTAACTACACTGTTACAAAAAATGAGTTGTTAGCAGTAGTGTATGCTCTGAATAAATTTCAGCATTATGTCACAAGTTATCAGATATTTGTCCACATCGACCATGCAGCAATCAGGTATCTGATGAACAAGCCTGCCATCTCTGGTAGGTTGGCAAGATGGCTCTTGTTGTTGCAAGAATTTGACATTACAATCATTAATAAACCAGGAAGAGCTAATGTTGTGGCTGATTTTTTATCAAGGCTTCAAACAACTGTACCTGCTGAACAAGAAGTTATTGATGATAGGTTCCCTGATGAACACATGTTTTTCATTGCTGCACATACTCCATGGTATGCAGACATTGCCAATTATCTAGCAGCAAGTAGAATACCAGCTCACTTCTCTCCAAAAGAAAAGAAACTGTTAATTGAGAAAAGTTTTAACTTTTCATGGATTGCAAATTGACTGTTTTACACAGAACCTGACCAAGTTATGCGAAGATGTGTAAGAGAAGATGAGGCTTATGATATATTACATGCTTGCCATGATGAACCATGTGGGGGACATTTTGCAGCTAAGAGAACATCAATGAAGGTTCTTACAATAGGATACTATTGGCCAACATTACACAAAGATGTTGTAGCTTATACAAGGAAATGTGACAGATGCCAATGTATGGGAAGACCAACTAGGTCAGATGAAATGCCACTGTATCCACAGGTAGTAGTCACCCCCTTTGATAAATGGGGAATGGATTTTGTTGGACCAATTGATCCACCATCAAATGGCAAGTCATACATTCTGGTTTGTACATATTATGTAACAAAGTGGGTTGAAGTAAAGACAATGACTCATGCTCGTGATAACAAGGTTGCTGAATTTCTGTATGAGCAAATTTTCACTAGATTTGGAGTTCCTAGAGAGCTTGTAACTAATCAGGGAGCTCAGTTCACATCCAATTTGATCACTGCACTAATGAATGACTATAAAATCAAGCATAGGAAGTCCAACCCCTATCACCCTCAAGCCAATGGCCAGGCGGAGGTTACAAACAGGTAAATTGAGGCAATCCTAACAAAGACAGTGCAGCTCCATAGGAAAGATTGGAGCAGTAGAATTCCTAAAGCAGTCTGGGCCTACAAAACTGCATGGAAGACAACAACTGGGTTTACACCTTTTGAACTGCTTTATGAGAAAATAGCCATGTTTCCCATTGAATTTGAGCATAAAAATTTGAGGATAGCTCTCAAACTCAATATAGACATTTCTAAAGCACAGAAGGAACGTCTCCTGCAGCTAAATGCCTTGGGCGAATGAGAAAAGCTGCCCTGTAGCATACAGAAGCTGTCCAACAGCAAAGGAAGAAATGGTACGATCAACACATTAAAACCAACAATTCTCTGCTGGTGATTGGGCTCTGCTATATGATTCTATATATCAAGAAAACTAAGGTAAGCTCACAACACGCTAGCTTGGTCCCTATGAAATTGAGAATGTGTTTGACAACAGATCAGTACAGCTGACCACAATTGATCCAATCCATTTCAAATTGCTAGTTAATGGACACCAACTGTGGTTATATCATAAGTCAACATCAAAGGAAGAGTTCTTGAAAAAGTTTGTTTCAACTGGTCTTCCTGCAGCAAAAGGCTTAGGCCTTTTTCTTGCAGCTTCTCTTTAAGTATTGTGTTGACCGCCCATAATAAAGTTTTCTTTTTTTAAAGAAAACCACTTTTCTCCCTTTTTTTCATCTATCACATCATTCATTCATTTATCTGCCACGTCATCCATATTGCCACTCTGCCTCATTCATGCATTCAATCTCCCAGCTATCATTTCATGATACGCTGTTGTCCTTTACGACATGCCCAAGAACTGAATTCAAGGTACGCAAAATCTTTTTCATTATCGCATAATTTATTCTTTCTGTTTATTCATTAATTGTAATGTATATATGAGTCGTACTTGCATGCTTTAATCTTATTACCCTGCACATGTGAGGACACATGGCGAATGCTAAGTAGGGGGTGGGGGTATTCTAATTTAAAATTTTCCTGTGCCAAATTTATGTTTTCCAAAATAGTTATGTTCTTGTACTTTCTAAAGTATGATTGCGAAGCCATATCCTAAGAACAAGCTAACTACTTAGTTTAAGTAGTTATTAAAATTATTTTATGCAAATGTCTAGTTGTTATTCTTGGTAAGGAAAAGGAAGTGCAGTAAGGAAGAAGAGTCTTTTTCAAGCTTTCAACATCAGTCTGAGTTTTTGTTTTAAGGATTTTTGATCATGGGTGGCCAATTAGTGAGGCACAAGCATGTGGCTCATGAAGTGTTGATACAGGATCCTCAGTTAATGCAAGCATTCACCAATTGTGGATGGTTAAATTATTTCTTGAGAATTGATTCTTTTGATGAAGACGCTGCAGGTGAATTCTTAAGAACATTTTCAGAAAATGAGGCTACGGTATGGGGCTTGGCAGTGGTTATGACAGAGGAAAGAATTGCAGAAGTCACTGGATTAACGATAGTTGGTGAAAATTTTCCTGTTGGAAGGGATGTTGTCTCTACTAGGGCAGAGTTTACCCTACCAATTGATGGGCCTTTGGAAATCTCAAAGCAAGGGTGCAAAAGAATGTCCTTTCCTTATACATACTTCGAATACGCCATCTTTATTATCAGGTATTTAACTTGTGAAGGGCGCTTCTCTTACCTACATTCATATCATTTCAAATTGTTAAGTCATATGAGACATGGACTAGTAGTGAATGTTTTGAATTTTTTGCTAAACCTTTTGCAAAGTAGTGCACACGAAACCCAAAAGGGTAAAGGAAACTCTGTCACACATCATGCCCTAATAAAAATTTTGACTGAGCAATCTTTAAGGGATGTTTCACCTCTTTCCTGGCATGAGTTTGTTGCCTGAAAAGGTCTTCAACCGTCTGAACCCCCTAGGGAACTACCTGCATAGTCTAGAAGAAATAAAATGAGAATTGAGTCCACAACTACAGAAACAAAGCAAGAATTCGCTGCTCTTGCAGCGCCCAGTCCTATAGCTTCTATACCAACGTCCTCTACCGGTGTGCAAACAAGGTCTGCCGCTAGGAGAGAAAAAGAAAAGACAATTGTAGGTGAGTCATATGGGGTAGGGCAGATTCCTGAGTTGGACCCACATACTCAAAGACAAAAACTTTTTGCCTCATCCTCTCCTGTAGAGTCTTCACCTGTCTCTCTCTCCTGCAACAACACCTGTTAATACTCCAATTTCAATATCTTCTTCCCCTCCCAAGTATGGATCTTCAAGACCAGCTAGGAAGAGGACTGCTAAAGAAGCATTCTTTGTTGCTGCTCCTTCTGAAAAACTACCAAGAAGGAGTTCATTGAGAAAATAGTCTAAGCCTGCTACAACCTTCGTTTAAATAGAAACTATCATAATATTGGAAGACTTTGCTGAATCAGGTCATGATAACTCCCTGGGTATGTCTACAAATGTTCCACAAAGCTCCTCTACTATTTCTGAGGTAGCACAACCCAGTAATGTTGATAAGGGGAAAATGCTGAGTCTGGACGACTTGGCTTGTGCGGCTGAGAAATTTTTTGAGGAAGAACAATCTTCTTCCATGCGGCAGCAGGGCTTCATCCTGCAGCAAGAGGATTTTGTCCTACAACAAGAAGAAGGTGTGCTTGAAAAGCCTGAAATACCCTATGATAATCCATTGCCCACTAAAGTTTGCACAGATTTAGTTGTGTACAAAAGGACTCTATTGATTGCATACTCAGAATTTCTGAGAACGAAGTATCAACCTGTGTCATTCTAGACTTTATGTTTTCACCATTTCACCAAAACTGAAGTCCAACAAAGTTTATGGGAAGAGGAAAAGAAAAAGCTACAAAGGGAAATTGAAAGGAAAAAGCAAGAAATTCAAGATATGCAGAAGAAAATGGATGAAATGATGAAAATAATTGGAAAGATAATGGAGTGTAGGCTGCCACCCAAAGTATATGCAATGTGCCTCAAGGAACGGTTTCTTTGGTTCAAACTAATGAGGATCTCCAAAAATTTGGATCCCGATATTGAAACAGCTAAGGAATTCTATGATGCCTATGAAGTGGCCCCTAATTGGTTGAAAAACTCCATGTGTGAACTTTATTTACATGGTTATTTAATTCTTGCAGAAACTGAATGGAACCCACTCCCTTATATAGGTGATATCCATCTAAGAGCACTTATGTCTTGGGCTGCAAATGAGGTCAATTATGGAAGACAATTGGAAATATATGAAGAAGCAGAAAGAGATGAACCTATTCTTCTAAGAGCTGAGAGTTCAGACCCACGCACAGTTTTAAGAACCTAGTCTGAAGTTACTTATAGATGGAATCACGCTGAGGAAAGACAATTTTTTTGACATCAGACAACAAGTATACAGTGAGTTCAAAGAGCAAAAATATACATTTTGGAAACTTGCCTCTTCCAGGATTGAGACAAGGTGGGAGAGATTGATGGTTGGTCTAAGAAAGACAGAGCCTCACAGCCCTTTGAACCTCATAGTAGCACTCAAGAGAACAGAAAGGTAGATGCAACTAGGTTTGCAAAGCAGATTTGAATTATGGATGCCACTGACCTTCCAACCCCCAGTTTTAATGTGGCCACTCTATCCCTACCAAGCCAAGGAAATCAATGAAGAAATAGAAAACCACAGATTTGAAAGATGGCAGTTTACTCGAGGTTTTTACTTCAAGTTTGGAACTTCGCTACAGGGTCATGTTGCTCCAAAAAATTTCAGGGAAACAACAAGGAAAGTCAATGTTCGAGGACCAACATTACGATAAGTAGGGGGCAGAATGATGAGCCTTAAATATGCTCATAGTTTGAAACTTTTGATACTCTTACTTTTGTTATTAATAGTTGTTTAAACCTGTTGATTAAAGAATTTTCGGGTGGTATCTTGTAGCAACGAATTCCATATTCCTGTAGTTTGACAACTTTATTAATTACCTTTTTGACTTCCCGCATGGCTGATGTATGCTTATGATTTTGGATAATGGAATAGGATTAACGTGTGATTAATGAATGGATGTCGTGTCACTTGTGTGTATGCTTTCCTTTGCCTCGATCACTTATTGCAGGTTGTTGGAGGGAGCAGGAGTTGATCAAGTGCAAAGAATCTCGGCTCTGTTGAAGAAGTTGTTCCACTAATAACTCTTTGACCGAATCTTTGGGAAGGAGCTTAAACGGTCCTTTGATCTAGGGAGTGTTGAATGCTATATTCTCTCTGGGTCGCGTCGATCAGATAGACTTTCATTTATGAATATCTGTTCCAAAGATTCAGAATGTATTTATGATCATGACTCCCTCTGTTAGTTAGTTAGTTTCCTTTTTCATTTAAATAACCATTCCTCTTGCGTGAGTGAATGATGATAAAATAGTATGTGTTAAAATTAAGTTGAATAAGCAATAGAGTTCTGTGTTAAGTTTTATTTTCAAACAGAGTAATTGATGTATCCTGATTCTGAGTATGAATAAAATTCGATGAAGCTTTGAGTCAACTTCTTGTGTAATCTAGTTGATGCTTGCTAAGGGGGCCCACTTAGTAAGTATTCTGTAGCAAGTTGTTGTAGTTAACTGTTCATTTCATGTTGATTACTGGTTAGAATCTATTTCTGTAGATTTCAACGCAAACTCAGCCTTGTATTGTTCCCGCAGCATCGGGAATCCATTCCTGTGTCTGTTCCTACAGCATAAGGCTAGTTCACAGTTTGTCCTTTAACAATAGCTGCTATGATTTATGTTTTAGCCAAGTTGTGTTTGAATTAAAAAGCTTTACATTGCACTTCTTTTAAGCATTTGTTTTCTATATATGGTGACTGGAAACTAGTTCTTAGTGCACATACTGTGATGCTCCATTTCAAGTATACATCCCCTGGTTTGACAAAGTAAATGAACAACCATGAGAAGATGTTAGTCACCTGTTGGAATGTCCAATTCCCAGGTTTAGTTATGCTGTGACTTTTATATCCTCTTGTGGGCGTGACCAGTTCCAGTCTTGCAGAGAACGAAGCTATCTGTTGAAGACTGTCCAAAATCTTCTACTAAGATGGAGGACATGACTAGTGTACCCTATGCTAGTGCGGTTGGCAGTCTTATGTATGCAATGGTCTGTACAAGGCTAGACATTGCCCAAGCAGTGGGAGTTCTTAGTCGGTGTATGGCTAATCCTGGAAGGACACATTGGGATGTTGTAAAGAGAGTTTTTAGATATTTGAAGGACATTTTAGAATATGCTTTGTGTTACCATGGGAACTTGGTTGAATTACAGAGGACTCTCAGTATTTGAGGCTACATGGATTTTGATTGGGCAAGGGACATTGACAGCAGGAGGTCCACCAGTGGATATATTTTCATGTCAAATGGTGGTGCAGTGAGTTGGATGAGTAAGCGGCAGGCTGTAGTCACTTTGTCCACTACATAGGCTAAACACACGGCAACTACTCATGCTTGTAAAGAAGCAATTTGATTAAAAAGTTGTGTTCTAACATTGGTTTTGATGCAGGGCAAATAACTATTTTTGGTGACAGTCAGAGTGCAATTTATCTAGCAAAGAATCCTACTTTCCATGCCAAGATGAAACATATAGATGTACAGTACCACTTTGTACGAGATATGGTGGACGATGGAAAGGTCAATTTAGAAAAGGTTGATACTCTGGAGAATGTTGCAAATGCATTGACTAAGCCAGTGAGCACAAACAAGTTCAGATGGTGTGCCAGTTCATTTGGCCTTAGTGCCCATGATTTTCAGTAGTTTTGTTGTGCTCTAGAGGTGCCTATGTGATCTTCATCAAGTGGGAGATTTTTGGAAATTTATGCCTCAATCTCACAGGTTGAAACCTCTAAGAGGGAAAAGTCGGTGTGACATCTTTTGTGTCTAGCCGACTAGCAGTTGAAACCTTGTTGAAATTATTCAGGTCGCTGTGACCTTGCTTCAGTCTCACCAAAGGAGCCTATTGCTGTGACATTTCATTCGGTATAACCTCTCACCGCCTATGGAGACCTCTTGTCGACTGTTGGCATTTATTGGATATTGGAGAGAGTCTTGGATGTTCGCTATGAGCTCTCAGCGATATGGATGTCTCGCCAATAGTGTTTTCTGTTGAAGTCTTCGGGGAGAGTCTTGGGTGTTCGGTAAGAAGTCTTACCAATAGGAATGTCTCACTGACAATATACACTCGGAGCAACATGCAGTGGCTCGATAAGAAGTCTTACCGATGTTTGATGTCCTACCGAATAGTTTTTCATTGAAGTCATCGGGATAACGAAAGGGATCTCAGTGTAAAGTCTCAGTGATGAATGAAGTCTCATCGACATCATTTCTTTTGAAGCCTTCAAAGAGAGTCTTAGATGTTCAGTATGATTTCTCAGCAAAGGACGATAGTCTTGCCGACTGTTGAACACTTTGGATACTTAGTGAACATCAATGTGATGTCTTGGCGAAAGACGATTGTCTCACCGAATGGAAAACTCATGTCTATGTGACTTATGGAGCTTCGGTATGACGTCTTACCAATAGCGATGAGTCTTGGTGATAGCTATACATGTGAAGAACTTCGGTATGAGGTCTTGGCAACACGAGGAAGTCTTAGTGATAGTCTTCTAGACTCGGTATGAAATCTTGCCGATAGGTGAACTCTTGATGATATCAAATTTTAAGTTGTGTGGCATCGGGGAGACATGGTTAGTATCTCACCGACATGCAAACATAGATTGAAGCCTTTTGACTGAGTGAAGACTATCCTATGTGGCTTGTTGTCGACCAATCAGAGAAGTCAAATGGGAACCATTGGGAGACAGTTTGTTGTGGCAGTTATGTGAGGAAGTTCGACATAAAGGAATGACATGAATATAGTCTAGAATAGTAGATGATGTCTGGTTCAATGGATCAACAGATTGCTGTGTGATTGTATGATCAATGGATGAATTCTATTCTGTGAAGACTATAACGTGAATTTTCTGTAACAAGGTTGTTCATGGTGAATGCTGCTGTAAACTGACATTAGAAAGATAAGTCAGATCTCTGTATGTAATATTTATTACTATAATACAAAGTGACTTCTCTTGGTGTGGTGGGTTTTTCTCTCGTAAGGGTTTTCCGACGTATATCTGGTGTTCATATGTGTTTGTCAAATACTTTGTTTCTGTTATTGCTTTCAAGTGCATTTTAATTGGACTGTAATTGTAAAATTTAAAAGTGTCTTTGCATTCTTCCTTGAGGTTTTGATGTTAGGAGAGTTGTTTCCGCATCTAGCTTTCCTTACAAGGAAATCACCTAAGATTAGTATACAAATGGTTATGATCCTAATCGAGCCATGGTAGTGTATGTAAATAGGATTACTATCACTCGAAGTATTGGGTGAGAATACTTTGGCCAAAGTAGTATAAGTCTCCACTATTTACATTGTCAATTAATTGTGCTCCTTTTATGCATGCTAGGTCAGAAATGTAGTGGATGCAAGTTCTAGTTATGTAGGGCACAACACTAAGCTCAGATAGGCTATTTGTTATGGGGTTTACCAACCAAACACTTAGTTGAAGGGTAGGGACATCTATCCAATGACGGATGTGTGGGGGACTACATAGGAGTCGGTGGTTGGCAGAAAAGCACTTGAGTGATGCTTCTCCTCATTAGTTGGCGGCCGAGGTTTGTGGATGTTTGCACTAGTGTCGGGGACAACTAGAATGTGCGCACCAAAGAATGGAGACATCAAGACCAATTTGTACATCTATTGCCAAATGAATCTCAAAAGAGTTATGTATGAATCTTGTACCCATTTATATGGAAGGATGTATTCTTGAATGATAAACTTCATTTTATTCAATATGAAATCTATGTTATGGAAATATTTGTGAAATTACAATGAAATGCAATGGAAGTTGGTATAGTGTTTATTTCAAATGTGCATTTAATTTACATTATGAAAAAGAAAAAAAATTATTGCTATGTTATGGTGTCATGGACCATTCACTTAAGGTAAAAATCTTGAATTTTCACTGCAATCAGAACACTGAGGTTATTACATGTGGTATCAGAGCTATCAAGTTCAGCTCTGGAGCCTATGGGCTCATTATGTAAGTTAAATGTAAAACCTTATTGGAAGTTAAAGGTGTTGGAATTGACTAATTCAATCCACATCTCCCATGAAACACCTGCAAGCGATTACCTATCACAATAGAGAAGATCAAAAGCAAGATTGTGCTCAATAACCTAAGAATTATTATTGATGCAAATAACATGAATTATGTGAACAACTCTTGGCTGAATATGTTGTCATAGAGAATTAATTACAATTACAATGAATCAATCCTTATGAAAAGGATGAAAGTTTACCCTAGATTAGGGTTAGATTAGAACATGACAAGTGTCCTCGTATGAATGAATGAGACAACATGTTCTAATATAAGAGGCTTTAATCATGCAAAAAACAACTAATTAATTAAAGCAAATAATGAAATAAAAGCACTCCTAAGTTTAGCTTAAGTGTAATAAAGCATAAAGTGATCCAATTAATTAATGATTAATTAATTAATTAGGTGATCACTTTATTACTCTAACACCCCCCCTTAAGATGAACTAGGGAGAAACTAAACTATGATAAAGAAATACTTGAAAGGATGCATGAATGGGTCCCGCCCTAACACCTGATGAGGTACCCATGTACATAAATGAAACTCTCATAACTGGAGAAAGGGAGAAAACCACATGGGAATAAAACTCCCCTCCAAAAGAGAGAAAATAAAAGAATGTAATGCACTAATAGAAGAAGGATAGAAGGTGGATTACATGATACCTGCCAAAGATAACTTCTATCACATAAGTACATATACTTAATGGTCTCCATAAGAGAGATGGAAAGAGAATAGAAGGCCCCCCCACAATGAAGAAACTCTTGTCACAATGGTGGATACTTGATGTAGAATCCAGAAAGAGATCCTGAAGTGGAAAATAACATTCGTCCCCTTGGGAAGAAATAAATCTAAAGGAAAATGTCAACGAAAACCTATGAAGAGTGATGAACCAATATGTCTCAAGATGTGTGTCGTGATAGGATGTTGAAGAATCTCTGTGTCTGAACTGAAACAAATGATGCCAAATCCAAACTAATGTGAAGAATCCTGAAATACAACCTCTAAATGCACTAATAATAGTGGGAATATAGTGATAATCTAACTTTCAATATAGAGGAGATGTATGTCCTCAATATATTCCTCAATATTTGCAGTGTGAGACTCAACAAACAATGATGTGTCTGCAAGATAAGAATCCCATGATGTAGCAAAAAATGAATGACCAAGATGGTCAAGATGTTGAATTGAATCCATAGGGGCCAATGTGGTGATATTGATGTCATGAGTAACAACATATGGTGTATGTTCAATCTCAATCTAAAGAGTAGGAACTAGGAGACAATCCTCTAATCCATTAAAATGTGCAAGACCTGCTAGATACTCTAGGTCCTCTAATGTAGCATCATCAATGAGTATACAATCTATAGTAGCCATGGGTAAGGGACAATCCAAAGTAGGATCCTCTGGGTATGGAGAGAGATTGGGGTCTCCATGGATCTCCCAAAGATGAGTCCAAAGTGTGTGGGGACAATCAATGTCCAATATAACACACATAGTGTCAAAATCGACACTAGAACATAAATGATCTCTAATGACATCCCAAGCTATTTTTCTCCCTGGTGTGTTTGGTTCAGGTATGAGGTCATATAAATGAGGCAAAATATTAAGCCACCTACAATGTGTAAGTATGCCCTTTTCCCATGACTCATAATTATCCCATTCCAAGATTACAACTGAAGGGTGAGTAGAAAAACCCATGATACTAACTCAAATGAAAAAATTAGAGACTAAAACACTCAATACTAATAAAGCATATCAAATGATGTCATCTCATGCAAATAGATCCTTTCCAGGTGCCAAGATGTCTAAGTAATTAAACAAAGTGTGAAAACAAAAAATACTGAATAAAATATACCTAGGGAAGATTATTAAAAAAGTGCATGTATAGATTTGAAGAGCTCTGAAATACCTTTCCAACATTGCTTGGATCATGAAAATCAGAGATACCGTCAAAATGTTACGAGCTTGGAAGTGAAAAATGAATATATAACTTTGACTGAGAATAATAGGAACCACCAAAAAATCTAATAATGAGACCTATACCACTAGAAAGTTCATGGAACTAGCTTTCCGATGATATCTCATTTTCCTGATTTCGACATTGCATGCCCAAGTTATGCCCAAAAGAAAAAAAAGTGCTCCTTTAAGGAAAATCAAGGCTAGAAGAGGGCAAAGAGGATCGGCCATATAGTGACATCATGATGATGTCAACAAAACCCTCCATTAAATTTGGTGGTTGTTGCTGAGAAAAAATCCACCCCCTGGCCGAGAAAAATGACGACTACCAGGAAAAGATTCCTCTACCAGAATATTCTTGTCGAATCTAAAAGATTCCTTGCTAATTTTTTGCCGGTTTTTGTGCTGGGCGGCGAGATTTTTATGAAGCCGCCTGATTTTATTTTCTGCCAGTATATACTTGGGGAATATTCCCCTACAGTGCTGGCAGTGGTGAGATGTTGAGGTCGTTGATGATGTCCAGGTAGACTACTGCAAATGAGGCCTACCACCAGGATGAAATGCAAGGGGTGGCGGTAGTTGATTTGACTGCTTGTACTTCATATGCCAGTGTCGGCATACCTTGCACAGACTTTTAAAGCCTCTTTGATTTTTTTTGAATTTTTTTTTAATTTCGGTTTTTTTTTTTTTTGATTTGTTTTTCAGAAAAAAAACTAATGAAATTTTTTATTTTTTGCAAGTAAAAAAAATTTGAAAAAACCTGAATGTATTTTTTCTGATCGGTGGAATTTTTTTTGAAAAAACTAGAATTTTACAGTGTGTACCTATGCACGTAACGGTTGAAAAGTTCTTATGTCGAGATGGAAAGAGGAAAGACCTAAGAGAAATGAGAAGAAAGATAAGATTTCTGGGAAGTTGTTTAAAGTTTGGGATTAGGAAAAAGTCGTCCTTGGAATTGGAAACTCCAAGTCAACAACTCAATATGAGGCAAGCTTGGATTGCGGAAGATTATGCAACCAATCTTAGTAGAAAAGATATGAAGGTTTACTGATAGGTACCATCAACTTAAAAAATAGCTAAATGAATCTAACAAGATAGGAAGAATTAAAATAACCCCCTTAATGGTAGTGATCTATAGTTATGAAGAGTCAGAAAAGAAGTAATCAATGAAGTGGACATGGTTTCACCAATGAAAAATTGGCAACATCAATTTGGAGTTATGATTAAGATGAGGGAAAAGAAACCAAAGAAACTTTGGTATATCTAAGGAACAAGTCACTTAGAAAGGTGATTGTAAGAAAGAAACCTAAAAAAGTAAATCAAGTTGGTTCGATTAAGGTTCATTTAGTACATAGATTGGTAGAAATGTAAATTGAACTCACCAACTTAGCAACAACAGTAAACTTATGTTTAGAGGTTCCAAAAGGAAATGGGATATGGAGTGACACTATGTGTCAAATCAAATGAATTAGTAAGGAAACAACGCTCTAAGTTGAAGACACATCAACAAAAGAGGCTTTGTAGATATGGATATTCCTCCACAAAAAGGATATTGGTATACATGGAAAAGAGAATTGGAGTATTAGAATGCCTCTTAACTTGAAAAGTTGTTGATTATTCATTATATCTCTTATTTCATAATCCAATTGATAAATATATGAGATTAGACACCAATGATGAATCTAACTTTGGAAACAAAAAGCATGTTCAACACAATCGAAAGCCAACAACAAGGAATGAAAAAATTAAATCAAGAAAGCAAAGATTACTATGAGTTTGACTTTGAGTTGATCAAATATTGTGGAAACACTAAGGGGGGAAGAAAGAGAGTGGTTTGACTCAGAAAAATTACCCCACACAATGAAGATCATCAATGTATTTTCGATTTGGAAGAAATTTGGACTTCTTCGTAAGTCACGATCAATGCCTTACATTTTGTGGCCTCAGAGATAAGGTATTGGAATTATTGGAGAAAGATGGTAAAAGGTCAAGGATTATGACCAACTAGGAAGGAATATTTTTCCCATAATACTTTATATATGCTCAATTGGAAGATCTAGATGGATATTATCATTAATGCTTTGGAAAAGGATAGGCAGAATACTTGATCATGAAAGGAAAGATCATTGTCTATGGAATGAGTAAAAGAAGATCTAATTACTCATGATTTGGAGTCATTGAGAAATGTTCATAAATAGGTATGCAATTAAATTTGATATCTTTCGAGAACCAACATATTTGAATAAGAACTGATACTCAAATTAGTACAAGATACTCATTGTGAAAGTTAGATTGAGCTGAAAATCATATTACAACCTTGGGAAAAGATTAAAGGATGAAAGATGTCCTAAGAGGAAGGAGTTTAGCTCCACCTTCAATATTTGAATATTATAATACGAAAACCAAAGGTGGCATAAGTCCGTAAAAGAGGTTCTATGTAGTTGGGATGGACTAATATGAATCGAAGAAGGAACCCATGTATCAAAATTTTGGAAAATGAAAGAATGAACGGAGTAAGTTGATGTCCTAATCTAACATGACAAAATTTGTCGGATGAGGAACCACTATAATCTAGAAGGGGATAGAGTATAATGTTGCAAGGCATGTAGCAAGTTATTATCTAGTATGCTGGTAATGATGGGATGTCGTTAGTGGTAGGGTTTGTATACTCCCATGGAAATTCCAAAAGGGAAGTGGTAGATCATTAGAAATTTGATCTTTCTTTGTCAATAGAACCAACATAATGTTATGGTGGATAGACTCACAAAGGTAACCAATTATGGTTAGGAAAATTTCATTATTAGGATAATAGTCCTAAAACATCAATTTGCAAAAAGTTGTAGCTAAATGTTCTTGAGAAGGTAATCTCATATGAGAATAAGAAAGTAGTGATAAGGTTTTGTAAACCTTGATCATCTTATGAGAAATTCAATTAAACAAATGCTCAATATATTATTATTTTTAAATAGTCGGATAGGCAATAGTAATAAACCAAATCTTGCAGGATTTGATGAATATATATAATTTTATAGGTTTGGTCCAATATATGGAATAAGGGTTGAATCTCTTTTAAGCTAAGAAATAGGATAACCTTAGACCAGAAGGTAGTCAAATAGAATAGTAGATCAAAAGATCAATGAAACTTTGATTGTTACAAAGTTTGAATTAGGAAGCATTATAGTGCTAAAGGAAAATGGTTGAGTCAGTGATGGACGGTCTCAACTTATGAGTTGTCTAATGATGTAAATACCAAAGGATAGGATGGGAACCATGGTGTAGTGTACAATACACTAAAATTACTTATCTATTTGGATCACACTAAGGATAATCCATTATCCAACGAGAACGTGTTTTCTAGTCATTGTGACATAGGTGTCATGTAGGATATAGTTACTATTGTACTTGTGATGTACATGTTACCTAATTTTCACCCACGGGCTCAATCAGGTAGGAGAAATCATGTGACAGAGGTTTGAGAAGGCCAAATGGAACATTCGCACAAGGGAAAAAGTCATGACTCTGATGCTAGGTTACAGGGAACTCAGTTGAAAAGCAGGCGTTAAGTTTGACATAATTTTCCTTTAAGGAGAAAGTCGACAAGACCTTCCAGATGTCTTGTCGACTAGCAGGGGTTCCGTCAAGTCTAAATGTTTCACATTGGGATTCTATCGGCATGAGATTATCAAGGTCTCCTCGACCCATAATGAATTTGGTTAAATATGATTCTGTGTTGCCTATCAGCAAGACCCTAGGAATGTCACAACGAGTGGAATTCATATGTAGGTACCTATCGGCAAGACAAAATAATTGTCCCGACGACTAAGAATTTCCCCATCGGCATGAGGATCTCATTCGGAGAAAGGTCTTGGTCAGATCTTTATGTCTCACCGACCGGCGACAGAGGGATACACATATCGGCGGGAGCTTTTACATCAGGGAGATGTCTTGGCGAGTGCTAAATGTCTCACTGACAAAGCACAAAACGAAATGCTCCCGGTGTAAAGTCTCGAAAAAAGCAGAAGGTCTCACCGAAAGAATGCCTTCAGCGTATGTAAGCGGGCTTCGCTAGGAGGTCTCACCAAAGACGAAGGTCTCGCCGACAATAGTTCATGAGGTGGCGTCGGGGAAAGGAAACAAGCTCAGGGTAAGGTCTCCTCGACCACGTGATGTCTCCCCGAAATGAAGTACGCCCTCGGTGAAGGAAGGGAGTTCACCGCGATGTCTCGGTGAATGAAGCTTGTCTCCCCGACTGAAGAGGGAGTAAAATCATCGCCGAAAGATAAGGAGCCCGGTGAGAGGTCTGGCCAATAGGCCAATGTCTCGCCGATAGCAAAGGGGCCTCGCCAAGAGTTGAAGCCATCGCCATGAGGTCCCAATGACTAATTGAAGTCTTGCCAAAGGGGAACCAGCCTGGGGAGAAAGATCCAACATCGCCAGGAGGTCTCACAGACCAACAGAGGGTCTCCCCAACATAAAAGACATCGATGTAGCTTCCAGCCATCGGAGTAATGTCTTACCGACATGGTGGGGTCTCAGCGACTGAAGCGGGTATTGGTATGACTAGTGGGCCTCACTATGAAGTCTTCCCAACTTGCCAGAGTCTTGCCGAAAGAAATGTAGAGCTCGGTAGAATGGAGTGTGTTTGGGGTGACCTCAATCAACTCCTACCGAAGATGAGGGGTCTCGGGGTAACTTTCTGCCTTCAATAAAGCGTCTCACCGACACTCGGGTGTCTTGCCAAATGAGTAGGAGCTCGGGGAGATGGCGAAATGAACTCAGAAAAGGAGACAAGAGGAAGCTTGACAAGAGGTCTTGCTAACCAAAGGAGGCTTCCCCGATATGAAATGAGCTTTCCATTAGGTCTCACTGAATCAAAAGGGTTTGACCAATACAGAATGAGCCCGAGGAGAAAGATTCGGCATCACTATGAGATCCTGCCAACTCGGCAGTGTCTTGCTGACATGGATGTGTTCGCCGAGAGACGGGGGCTCGATATAAGGTCTTCCTGAACACATAATCTTTGGCTAACAACAATGGATTTTCCAATGAAAGGGATTTCTGTGTGACTCCAAGGGGCTCGTTGTAACATCTTGCCGAAATCGATATGTCTTGCCGATATTCTGGGCGATAACAAAGGCGGTATCAGAATGACTTTTGGGCTCACTAAGAGCTCTCATCGACAGTTCCATGTTATACCAATGGTTACAGAAAGATATAATCACATCAGGGAGACACGATTAGTGTCTCACTGACATGCGATTCTACAGAAGGAGCTTTTGACCGCCCGAAGAATCTACGTGAAGTAGGCTCAACCAATCAGAGAGATCTGAAAGCAAGTCATGGTAGTCTCACCAGGATGGAGAAGATCAACAGGATGAAAAGCAACATGTATCTGTTTTGGGCTCAGAAGCATTCAAAGCAACTCGACTGGGGGGAATTCAAATATTGACACAAGGAGCAGATGTGCATGTAGTCGTTGCAGAAAGATCAAGAGGGTTTCCCCTGAAGGAAATCTTTCACACTGACATGGACAACGAGGATTCAATTGAATACAACATTTACTACATGAAAGGATCTAAAGGCAGATCTTTCTGAGACAGATATTTTTGTAAGCCCAAAGGGGCCGACCTTACTTTTGTACATAAGGCATTTTTTCCTTCTTGTAAAGGAGTTCTCCTGGATGTTTTTCTGAAGTCTGTGACTTCTACAGTCATCTTTCAGATTAGCAGAATTTTGTAACTCGTTTTGGAACATGTTATATAAAATTTACCTTGATTACCATTGATGGTTCATTTTTTACCTTCTGGTTCTTGTGAAGTATTGTGCATTTTTAAGTGATTCATCAAGCTACTTAGTGAAATCTTTATTTTCCTTATAGCTTTGTTTCATGTTAGCATGCCTTTCTTTGCAAAAGTGGTATCATGTAGGTTATAAACTATGTTTACTCAATTGCACATGAGCTTTTAATTTGTGAAAGTCTATTTTTCCTTCTTGAAAGTGTGTGCATGTCGAACCTGTTTGTATGCATAATCCACAGAATCTTGTTGTGCAGTCCCATATCCATCATCAGTACTCAAGTGTAACTCGAGTATCTCATTGTTCTTATCATTTCAGTGTATCACCTTAGTTAGTTTTATTTACATGTACTCCTCCTTTTCCCCTTACAGAATTGATAGTTTAGGTGACACCAAAGGAAGTCAACCTTCTCTGGAGGTTGACCTCTGCCTATAAAGTGACCCACAGGTTTGGAGGTCTTCCCATGTTACACTGAGGCATTGGAAATTAGGTTCAACAAGGGTGCAACTTCAAGTGACAACAATACATACAAGGTAATATGGTTATAATGTACAAAGCTCTTTGAGAAAGAAAGTATATGAAAATCAGACAAGTTTTTCCTATGCATTAGCAAGGACACTAGATGCAAGGTCTAGGAAGGACAATATTGCAAGGAGTGATACTACAAGGGAAGATTATTTAATAATTCTTACATGATTTGGAAATGGTGAGCAAAACCTTTATGTGACTTTATCTATATGTTTAAATCACTTGGGACGATGATTCACAAGGGGGGAAGTATGTCACACCCCGTCTTGTTGTTTCTAAGTTACTTTTACCTTCACGGGTAAATAGAATGATAAATGTAATCATGATCATGATATGTTTGGTAAAGGAATGGAATAATGAAATAGGTATTAATTTAATTATTGCTTTGAAAGAGTAATTATGCTTATATTGATGAAGTACAATGAAAGAACATGTATTGCACTATGAATATGCTAATGTTTTATGATGCATGTGGGTTCCATGTGAATGTCTAACTACTATTGCAAATGTGCCAAGTTGGATATAGGTATAGGTTCACTCCTTCGGAAGGGAGGTGAAGTATCACTCAATAGAAGTGTTTGGTTTGATAACCTTGAATAAAGCCTACCTGAGCTTTCACACACACTCACTCACATAATAGTTGAGTCAAGTCGTAGATTTGAGAATTGGTATGTCATCCTTTAGACATGTGGTGTTTGCACTAGAAAGGATCATGATTTCTATTAGGAGCATTCATGGTTTGTGATAAATGCTTGAGAAATGTCTTTATTACTTTGATTGTTTGATCAAGTTGTCGTGATTGAATCTTTCAGTCTTTGGGCTTTATGAATAGTTTTCTTTATGTCGATTCGTATGTACGTTAGTTGTAAACATATATATGCCCGTATATATATAACAATCCATGCATGAGAGCATCAACATGTGCACATGTGTGTAAGTAGAAATACTTACGAGCATACATGCATGGTGAATCAGTTATATATATATATATGTGTGTGTGTGTGTGTGTGTATACACACTTAATGTAGATACATGTCAATGAGGATATGAACGTATTTAAGTTGATATGTGTATGAATAAACATATATGCATATATACATATACACACACATGTTGATATACACATATGTGTGATGTAATGGAGTATCTATACGAGCATGACATTATATGTATATACGCATATGTGTATATAGATATATCCATATGGTATTTTTTATGGATAAATGATAACATGGATATATGCATTCATTTATCAAATGGTTTATTTGAATAAACGATGTTATATGTATATACACGTATGTGTATATAGATATATCCATATGGTATTTTTTATGGATAAATGATAACATGGATATATGCATTCATATATCGAATGGTTTATTTAAATAAATTTTTTATTAATAAGTGTATGTTCTTCTTTGAAAATCAATTCAACAAGAATGCCATATATATACATACTATGAGCGATAGTGGAAGTATGAGTTTGGTAAAATAAATGAATATGATTATATTCATGTATTAATTAGCAATTAACACTTCTGATAAATTTGAGGGAATAAATATATATAAATATATATACAATAGATATATATTATATATTGTGCTATGTAAATGGCACTGTTAATAGCACATACTTTATCTTAATGCACTGATATTATTGAACAACATTGTGTATAGTTTAAATAGCATAATGAATATATTGCACATAAATAGAGAATATTATGCTAGGTGCAAGAGTTAGGGAATGCCAACGCATAAGGGTGAGAACTAAGCACTCAAACTAAAATCAATAGTGGTATGTCTTTGACTAATACAATGCTAGTATTTGAGGCTGATTTGTATATATATTATGCAAAGTATTAGAGGCTGATCTGTACATATATTATGCAAAGAATAAAGGATGATTCATATAAGTATATGCTTTGGTCGATGAAATATGAAATATAGCACACTATATAATAGCACTCAAGTAAATATTAAGGCAAATTTATCATCTTAGATTAAGTGCAAAAGAGATACATAAGATTATAATCTACTATGTAAAGTTAATGAAACATAATTATGTGCAATGTATATCTTGGAGGAAATGTACCAAGTCAATTTGCAAATATAAATGCAAAAAGGTTGAACCAATATGTGTCGACTGCTCAAACTTTGACTAAGTCGACTGTGAATGTGCAACAAGAATACGAATGACCATTTCCACTGTATAACCATGGGCTTTAGAATAGGGAAAGAGTTACAAACTTGGCACCATAGTATGAATTGTTTGTTTGCTTTAGAAGTCTATCATGCCTTGAAACTGATTAGCTGTATAAAGCATGTGCTTTATGAATATGTCAAACCTATTGTGGAAAAAATTGGATCAATTTGCTGTTCAAATTTGATGACTATCTTCATGAGAATTTTCCACATTTCTATTGCTGAGCTGAGTCGATTGTAAATGACTGAGAAGTGGAATATTATGAACCTTGATTGTATCCTTGTGAAGCTGATTTTTGTGTATAAATATAGGTTGATCTCACCTCATTTCTTACACTCTTTTCATTACAACAATGCGATGTTCCTTTTCTGTTGTAGTCGACATTAAGTGATTCTTAGTTTGCTAAGAGCTTTTGTGAGGCAATTTTTGTGAGGTTAGTGAAGAGAGGTTGATTGCTAAGTTGATAATTAAGAGGAGGCCAAGCTAGGGATACAAAGAATCAATTGGAATAAGCGAATAGCAAGCATGAGATTCTATTCTTAATCTATTTTATATTTTATTTGAAAGATTGTATGATTTGTGTGGTTATTTTGGATTTGCATTAGATTTTCTTGAATAGTTAAATATTCTATTTTCTCAATGGAAAGGAAAAGATTCTTATTGTTATGTTTTCCTTTTGAGTATATTTATATTATCCATATTAAGAAGCGATTGACATCATTAGTATTATATATTAGGAATGACGAGATGTGATTAGTTCAAGGAAGTGTCTTAATACTCTTATATACCCTAAACAAGGATTTAGATAATGATGTTTTTATACATAGATAGTTTACGCTACATGTATAATGTGATATGCATCAATATCATGAAGTGACTTGACACTATACCTTATAATGTTAGGAAACCTTAGGAATGTCAAGGTTAGCAATACATCAACAGTGATAAGATATGATAGGATGAGACATCATATTGCTAATTTCTACTTAATTGATCTCTTGATCATTACTTTACCATTGAACAATACACTAGGTTTAGTGTAGCCTATTTGGGTTGAGAAGTATACTTGATCAAAGAATGAAACCCTAGGTTAAGAATTACCTACTAGGTTGGAATATTTATTTGATTACTCATTAGAACCAATAGGATTGGAATAACCTACTTGGATGGCTTATGTATTTGAGTTTTGTTTAAAGCTAAAAGGTTTTGATTAACCTACATAATCAAACTGATTGTTCATAATAAATTATACCCAAGATTAGGGTATGTCGAGATTAAGACTCACCTATGAGGTTAGGTAGATTACTTGAGTTTATGAAATTCAACTTGTTTGGAACCATAGGTGGGATTAACTACTAGGTTAGAATTATTACCTATTTGGTTACTTTATACTCTTGATGTGAAGTCATATGGTTGAAAAGATTCCTTTTACGAAGAAGATTACACTCTCAAATGGAATCATTTATTGATATTATTAATATTTGATAGAGGTCATTTATTAAAGAGACTATACTCTTGATGAAATCACTTATTGATGTGATATGTTGATTATTTATTCTATGATAAGATGAAGCTTAAGTAGCTATACTTTAGATTATAGGGTTAATCTTGGAACTAGGTTGTCCATTGAAGGGAATAGATTGTTAAGTTGTTTATGCAAATTTAATGTGTAGACTAGAAAAATTTGTATCTTATACCCAGGGAGGGGTAACTTATGCTTATGCTTAATTGGTAGAGATACCATTATGTTGTGGGAAAGGGAAATAGGTTATTTATGAGGTTAGGATTATCGATGAGAGGAAATCACCTAACCTTAGTATACGAATGGTTATGATCCAAACTAAGCCACTATAGTATATGTGAATAGGATGACTGTCACTCAAAGTACTAGGTGAGAATACTTTTGCCAAATTAGTGTAAATTTCCATTGTTTACACTTCTAGTTCATTGTGTTCCTTTCATGCATACTAGTTCAGGAATGTAGTGGATGCAAGTTCTAGTTATGTAGGGCACAACACTAAGCTTAGATAGGCTATTTGTTATGGGGTTTACCAACCAAACACTTCGTCGAAGGGTAATGCCATCTATCTAATGTTAGATGTGTGGGGGACCGCATGTGAGTCTATGGTTGGTGGAAAAGTGCTTGAGTGATGCTTCTTCTCATTACTTAGTGGCCAAGGTTTGCAAATGTTTGTGCCAGTTTCTGGGACAACTAGAGTGTGCACAACAAAGAATGGAGACATCAAGACCCATTTGTACATCTATTTATGAATGAAGCTCAGAAGAGCTATGTATGAATCTTGTACCCATTTATATGGAAGGATGTATTCTTGAATGATAAACTTGAGTTTATTCAATATAAAATCTATGTTATTGAAAGATTTATGAAATTAAAATGAAATACAATGGAAATTATAATAGTGTTTATTTCAAATGTGCATATAATTTACATTATGGAAAAGAAAAGAAATTATTGCTATGTTATGGAATTATGGATCATTCACTTGAGGTGAAAACCTTGAAGTTTCACTGAGCAAAACACCAAGGTTATTACAACAAACATGGTACATGTTGATCTAGAAGACTTTAAGCAAAGAATGTATTGCTATGCTCTTATAGAATTGGCCAGAAGGTTGGTGCATACTGAGTTGGCATAGGCAGGAGGGTTTACCCCATCCATCCAATGTCCAAAAATTATAGTGGAGTGCTCAAAGTACTATGATTCAGACAAGAGAGTGATTGTTGGGCCCAAGGTAGAATATTAGCCAACATGACCGAAGAATCTTTGGTTGAAGCCTTTGGTATTCCTGCTCATAACAAATTGATGAAGTTTAATATGGATACAACTAAGAAGTTTTACACAGATAATCCTGAGAAGGCTTTAGAGATGATCAATGATTCCTGGATTCACTAGTACATAAACAACAATATATGACTAAAAATACTACTAAAAACTGCATATAAATGATTGAACTTGGTCATGTGACCATTAGTAGTTTATTGCCAGTCACTTATAACACGACCAGATTTATGACTAAATCAATTTTAGTCATTTATTGGTTGTTTTGATTGATCAATTTGGTATTATATTTAGTCGTTAATTTAGTCATTGATTTAGTCATATATCTAGTCATTTTATTCACTGAGCTTGGTCATGTGACCATTAATAGTTTATTGCTAGTCATTTACTTGGTTGTTTTAATTGATCAATTTGGTAGTATATTTATTCACTAACTTCTATCAACTGGTAGTATATTTAGTCATATATTTTTATTCATATTTATTCATTAATTTCTATTAGTTGGTAGTATACTTAGTCAATTGGTAGTTTATTTAAATATTTTTGTTGATTGATTTCTGCCTAAAAGTGTTAGAAATGAGACAATGCTTTTGAGGTTTAAACATAAAACACATAAAAAGATAATCAATCATTCATTTGCACATAATGAAACAACTATTAAGAAGGAAACATATTGAAATTTTATTAAAAAAAGGTGTTGTTATAGCAGATACAAGACAAAAATATGTGTCTTTGCTTTGAAAAATGTGTTACAAAGTGTGTTTCTCAGTGCTGTGACTGAGAAAACTGAGTTACAATGCTCTATTTTTTGCTTATATAGCTCTAAAACATGAAAGAACTACTTGAAAAATGAAGCTTAAGGGTCCAATGAAAGACTCCTTTGTAGAATTCACACCATGAATACTCAGTATAGACTGAGAACTATGTTCTGCATATACTTTTACTGATAAGATTTACTAAACATGATAGTGGACAAATCCAAACCAATCACAAACATTTATCAGTGGACGAGCATCTGGAATTCTTGCTTCCATAATAAATTTCTTTGTCTTTTCAGCATCATAGAAGTTTGACTCTCTGGTTACATGTTCCATATCCTTGATTTGTCCAATTTTGGCTGCTGCTTCAATGTATTTGATGTGAATGTCGAGATCCTCACTACCAATGACATTGAAAATATAGTTTACCATACAAGTACAAGGTTCCAAGCTACTAAAAAATTACCTCCTCAAATAGATCAATGAATATCAATGACAAAATGATACAAGTGACAATCCAAAGTCAAATCACCTAGAGCTCAAATATGCACCCAAGAAGAAATATAGCCCTTCATAATACTTGAACTATTCAAACAACTTGATGCATGAATCTACACCCAATACAAGAACTACAAGAAATAATCATATAACAAAAAAAATTATATTGAGAGCAATAGTTTAATAGTCACCTCAACTTCAAAGTTCCATATCAAAAACCATAAACTATTTATCAATATGAAGAAGATATATGAATTTACAACAACTAGAAAGTAAGTACTTGAAGAAAGATATCCATGATGACATTGTAATAAATTGGAAAACCACCCTCCATTTGAAACATCATCATTGCAAAGTTTATAGTGCCCTACAAAATTTACTCAACAAATAAGACCTCTCTTCAAAACATCTTCAGATTCGGGATCAAAAATATATTTCTATCAATTGATTGTACTTAGGATTAGAGTGCAAAATTTTTTGGAGGAGGAACACGAAATTAGGAGTGTACTGAGGACATGTTCCATGTGAGATGCTATTAATAGCCACCCATCCAAAAGGGAAAATAGTTGCTCAAATCAATATTATACACAAAGACCATAGAAAACAATGCATGAGAACAATCACTAAAATTTGAAATAAAATGCACATCCTATTTGTTTAACATTCTTGGATAGGATATTTCATGAGACAGTGTCTTTTCAATACATTAAATTCCCTATATTAAGGCCTAATTAATAGAATGTAGGAACTTTAAGATTGTAGAGATGTGTAAGGATGCATTCCAAGTTATGTAATGTTATTTTGTTGAAATCAGTAATAGGCCTAATTAATCATTTCAAAAGTAATATCAATAAAATTCAAAATTCAAAATAAATAGTCAATCCAATGAATACAGATATAACATTCCTGAAGAGTCACATTCTTCAAAATCGAACCCTAAATATTCTAGGAAAACACTTTAAGTGGAAATAGGCTTGTTATCTTACTCATAAAATAAAAGGTATCTTATTAAAAATATAAATTAAAAAAATAAAATATAAAGACCACTCAACTTTATTGAAGGAATCAAATACAAGCTAAAAGCAAAAAACACAAGTAGGCATACAAGTGACATAGTTCTTGGCACTCGTTGCCATGCCTGTAATTGTTGGCATAGATAATATCCGGTACCATCTGTGACATTGGAGTTAATCAATCAATTGGAGGCACACCAATTAGAAGACATTTGTGTATATAGGGAAATTTCCATTAGCAATCAATTTAGACAACAAATACCATTAACATGTTTGATAGGAATATAGTAACTTGCTTACTACTTCCATGCTTTACAAAGAAAGCATGGTATTCAAGTACAAATGCACTTGAAAATATCCTCTAGAAGTCTAGGCAAGAACACATTGATGTGTCCAAAAAAATTCATTTAGAATTTGTTGCACAAAACTTGCTTGTATCCGATATGAATTTGAGAAAAAATTGGAGCTAAGCAAGACTACACTTTTGAGTCAATGCATGCATTCTAAACCAAACACATTTGGGAATTCAACTTATCAGTTTTCAATATACACCTCACAGAGAAATCATTCACATGTTTCTTATTCTAGAAGCTCCTCAAATGCCCATGTACACACACATATGAACCATTCCTACATAAAATTAAAAAGCTCAAGTAGTCTGGTAGAAATATCCAAATGTACTTTTGCAAAAGGTTTTTTCAACTTTCATTCCAGCTTCACATTACCTAGCCAGTTCTGACTTTGATAGGATAAACATCTGAATAATCATTACAAGTCATCAAAGCCAACAGAAAGGAGACCAATATGAAATAAATGATTAGAAAAAAAGAATACAATTGAAATACTAAAATAAATAAGTAAAATATTACTGCAAAAGAACCATCTCTGTAGATTCCATTGCATCATTAACCGTTTAATTGTTAATAACTCATTGTCTCGCCAAAGACATCCAGTCATCCACCATCCACTGCTACATTGCTATACACAAACTATCCCATTGCGGTATGGCAGTATCTACTGCTCTACCGTGCCAAGCCTCATACACCATCGCAGTGTGGCGGTGACTTTACCACACCACCGTAGGATACCTTCGACCATCACCACGGGGTAGCGGTAACCACCGCTATACTGCACTAGTCAACATGAAAGCATTGCGGGATGGTGATAACACCATACTACCGTAAGCTCAATCTAGTAAGTACTGCTCCACTGCCAGTCACTCCATGAGATGCCATGGGATGATGATAAAGGCCCGAACTCATCACTTGGTGTAATCTAACTTGATGATGACCAAGTTGGGGGTCCACTAGTGAATTTAAGGCACATAATTCCAACAAGTAAATGACATAAATTGTCCAAAACAAATACACATGTACCAGACTCAAGTCACTTAGGAAAATAGGGCATGTGATACTTCCCACTAAACGAATTCAAAATTAATAAAGTGTAAATATATGGCTCTTTTAGCACTGCAATTAAGGTGTAAATCATAATTATATAAGCAAGATATGGCATAGCTTCCAACAATTGCAATCTATAAATCAAGCACTACTGAAAAGACAACAAAAAGAGAGATTACAACATAAATCTTGGCCCAAAGATAAGACTGTTATTTAAAAATCAACAAAAGGAAAATCTTAAACTTGTATAACACTATAGAAAACCTAACCACCCAATATATAAAGCAACCTTTTATATAGATCTTAATCATGGGACATCCATCAAAGCATAACAATAGGGTTTTTTTGTCATATATTGTAGTTACAAGTGCCCTACTAGACATACATGAAAATGTGGAAGCATCTTGACAAGGCAAGTGAATTGTTTCAAAAAATGTCTCAAAGAAATGTGATATCATGGATACCCGCTCTCCCACAAGCACTTCAAGTCATGCCTGTGGTGATGCAGGGAAGCCCCATCTCACTGCAGGCATGACTTGAAGTGCTTGTGGGAGAGCAGGTATCCATGATATCACATTTCTTTGAGGCATTTTTTGAAATAGTTTGCTTGCCTTGTCCATGCTTCCACATTTTCATGTATGTCTAGCAAGGCACTTGTAACTACAACATATGAAAAAAAAATAAGGATTTCCAAGTCTGATACACTTACTTGGGACTATGCATTCTCAGTGTATCTTATTCTTGTGGCTGTGAGGTGGAAGTTTTGAATGTCCAAGTGATGGGTTCATAATTTTCACAATCACGATATGGTTGTCATTGTGAGAGAACTGCCAGAGTACAGTAAAATGCCAAACAAAGATGATGAAAGGATAATGTCCAATTTGATTAAGGCAGTGACTTCACAAATGTTGAAGGGATAGTCCTAATATCTTTGTTTTGAAGGTTAGTGATTTCAATGTTGGAAGACAATGTTGCAGATTCTTCCATGCCATCAACTTTAGGAAACAACACAATTGGTTGAAGGAGCTTCTCATTTTACACAATGCAGTTTGCCAAGCTCATTAGAAGTTGCACATAAATATAACAAATTGAAATATGAACTTGAGAATGAATGCATATGAGATTATTATTTACCTCCAATTGGGACCCTTAGTCCTAAAGACATTATCAATACAGTGGCATGTTTTCAAGGGAAATACTTTCAACCTACAAGGACCTTGCATTGTGACATGAATGGATGAAGTTGTCTAGCAGTCTAGGGTGGTGATCTTTAGGAGTTTTGTGTCAACAATGATTTCAATAAGCTATGTTTAATATGCCCTATATAGTTGTTAAATGCTAAGGAATGAATGGAAATTTCTTCAAGTGCTATGCAAGGCCATTGAAATCAAAGATCTATCCTCTAAGTCATTTGCACATGGTAATTGAGAACTCAGTGAGTAAGAAGTAAAAGAGCATTGGATCATAGCACTGTAAAATGGTCATGAGTTATGCAATGAACTTCACTATTCTTTTGATCACAAAGTAGATCAAGATAATAACCAACATACTGATGTGCACAGAGAATGTTCATGGAGGAGTGCAAAATTCCTTACAAATTAATTACCACAATAGAGTTTGAGGTGAATTGCACTTGCTATTTTATGCTGATATGGATATGTTCTAACTTGTAGTTAATTGTTGTAGCATAATAGATAGGCTAAATAGTTATTCATATACCATTGTTTCAAATTCAAAATCGCTAAACCTTATTCTAGGAGAAAATCATAGGGGGATTCTATACATAAGACACCATTGTTTCAAATTCAAAATTGTTGGCTCTTTCACAATTGTTTGATTCATTTATTTGATCTAAGACAACCTATTGTATTGAAGATTCTCTCAAAATCACAGTAAAATCCTTTATTTCGGGAAGACTGTTCATAATCTTCCGATCATAATAATGAACAAAAGCATCAGCCATTAATTTGAACTTTGCAAGAGCTTCATCAAATTCTACTTTCCCCCTCTCTTTTCCATTCTAATTTTATTCCCAATTTCATCCATGTAGAACTTCCTCAGCCTATAGATCCTGTTGTTAGCCACAACTTTAACAGGTGTCAAGGATAGCTTCGATTTTTTAACCAAGCAACAATTGACAAAATTCAGCCTTACCAGATACAATGTGTTGAAAAGATCTTTGAAGTTATTATAAGCAGAAAAAAAAATTCTTCACACCAAAGTAATGCAATCAAACATTTATTCCAAAAGTACGTTAGCAGGAGTTAACTAAAAACAAAATGATTTTTTCTTAGTTTCTTTTATCAATATGCCACATGTAAATGGAATAATCACTAAGAAACCCTAACAATAAAAAATGAAGTAAAGGTTCAAGAAAGGAAATTCCAATGTACTATTGTGTAATGGTGATGAAGGCACTTATATGAGCATGACCTACATACAAATCCCTACCATTGAATTTCCATCCATCCAAAGAGAAAATAAGCAATGTAAGAATCTGAGCAATATACATCCAAAGGGTTATGCTTTAACGGTAATGGAATCACCATGAGAGCACAACTGAGGAACAAATTCTTGTGACTGTAGTTATGTGATCCATAACTCTATTGGTCATGTGGCACAATTCTACTATAACAAATACAAGTTGCATTCATGTATGACCCAAGTTTAATGTGGCTATGTTGTGATAGAAATGGAGGCACTCATATGAGCACAATTCATGTACAAATTAATCATCGTCATCACAATTAGGTGTCAATCATCATTGGGTGCATTCAAGTTGACTCAATTTTAATAGGTTATAATATAATGATAGCATGATCTAGGAGCAATTACCTCTTGTTGCAATAAAGAGCCTATAACTATGGTCAATATGTAGAGTGGTTGTGTTATATTAATTATGTAGTGCATTCAAGCATAACCCATGTTTAATGGGCTATTCTAGAGAGTGATCAAGATTTTCTAAACCTTATGAATATTACTTAAAAGTGTACAACTTAAACTACAAACCAAGTTTGTTACATGAATGCAATCTTGGGTTACCACAAACTATAATAATGTGATCCTCTAATAATCATTATGGGAATTATTAAAGCAATACCCATGCTATATAGGATACATTTCCCTAATCAGGTTTACATACCTTAATGATTAAAAACAAGCTTCCCACACACTCTAGGATACAATCCAAGATCATACCACACCCTGTCAAGACAACTAATTTTTTGACCTGATATTTAAGGTTGTTTTTTAATACCAACAAAAGCATTGGTAAGAGCATGACTAGGGTACAAGCCCTAGGCCTCCATAGAAACGTAAACCATAACACAACAACAAAAAAATACCCAATACCAATTTTTTTAAATACCCTTATAAAGAAAATGCCCAATGCCCTTTTTTTAATTACTAAGATAGTCAATAACAAAGGGTTCACCGAACATCAATTTTTTTAATGCCCAAGAAAAATGATAGAAAAATCAAAATTTAGAAAACTTTGTGTAATACCAGAAAAGGTTGAGACCTCATTTGTCTCTAAAAAAAACATTATCTTGATAGCGAAAAATATTTGGTACCATTTTTTTAAATACCCATTTCAAGTGAAAACCCATCATCGAAATACCCAAACAACCAATAAAAATATACCAAGCATCAGTTTTTAAACATACCCAGATATCCAGTAACAAAATAGCCAGCATCATAAAATTCAAATAGCCAAATAGTACTTCACAAAAACACCCAACATCAAAATTTTCAAATACCCTTAAAAAAATTAAGAATGGTTTACTTACCTTTGAGATGATCCACAACAAAAAGCTCAAAATCCTCAAGACATACTTCCAGGTGGGGAGCTATCTGATAGAAGGAAAGATTTGGCCACATTCTAGACCTATACCTTGAAGCACTGCTAGCGAGAGATTCCTCCACAAGGAAAACCATTTGATTACTGCTCAATATCTTCATATTCAAAACCCTTCAACCTCTATTTGTTTTCCCATACTATTTCTTCTAACTAAGCAGTAGTTAAAAAATGCAGGAAAATGGTGATCTTATATTGTTTTATTTTTGCTATGAATTTATAATATATATATATATATATTTGTATGCATAGTTGTTGGCTAAAGCCTAAATTGATGGCTAGGAAGATTTTCTCTCAAAAAAAAAGTTTGATGTTAAAAACTAGTCATTTATTTAGTCATTTATAGCTGTGATTTTATTCGATGATCAAATTAGTCATTTACTTAGTCATTTATAGTCGTGTTGAAAAAAATGAGTAGAATTTAGTCATTTTTAGTTATCGTGACTAGAAGTTTTAGTCACATAGTCATTTATTTTCCAAATTCTACTAGTGATTGACAAGCCTAGGTCACACTATTCTAAGTTGCCCAAATTGTTGTACA
>VDFB02091197.1:0-28984 GCA_007258455.2 Sequoia sempervirens | reverse complement strand
TTTTACCCCTCTTTTTAGGCTCCAAAGCTGGAAACCCTAATTCGTTCTGCATGTGTATTAAATGATCTCTGTTTGCTCTCGTTTCTGTGGCACTGCGATCAGCTTGTGATTCTGAACTGTTGGGAAGCGGCTGCCGGGACACACCTGCTAAAAATAGCAAGTTCCTTACTGAGTGAGTATCTCCATTTGCATGTCACACCATCGCGAAGCTCTCAAAAAACCCATCAGGAATCATCCAACATGCAAAAGTTTCCCTGACATGCAAACCCTAAAAATAGCCTCGAAAGACCGAATTCTGAAGGTCGTTATCTTGCTTTGCATGTTATATCATCGCGAAGGTCTCGAAAAACCCAGAAGGAATATCCAGACATGCAAAGAAAAACTCTGCATCTGAGCCCTAAAATTTGCCCCGGAAGCTGGACTGCTAAAAATAGTAAGTTGTCTGTTTTCGCTCAAATTTTGCACGCGAGTAGCTTGACGCGCTCTGAATATCGTGTGACTATCGGAATTTCAAAAATGCTGACAAACTGCCCTGAATTTCACACTTACTAAAAATAGTAAGTACTTAGAATCTGATGAAAATTTGCTGTGAGCCTGTTGGAAACATGCTGACAACAATGTTAAACTCAATTTTCAATTTATTCACTTCATTCAACCTTGGACTGACCAGGAAAGATGGAAACCCTAATTTTCAGACTTGGCCAAAACTTCATGTTTTAAGCTCAACGGCAAAGAAATCCCCGGAAAGGCAGACAGAAAGGAGACGGAGAGAGAGAGGGAGAGACAAGACCCAAGCCAAAAAGACTAGAATGGAGCAAAAATTAGGGGTCCCCATCTTGGATGGGGCGATGTGTGAAAAGGTCACAACACCTAGGAGAGAGAATTGACCTTCTAGAAGCAAACCATGTCTGATTTGATGTGGGTCAACCAGCCAAGGGAGATAAAATTATTTTATCTATTTTGAAACTCACCTCCTTGTTTGCTTTGACTTGCAAGTAGACCTCCTTGTTTGCTTTGAATTACAAGTGGACCATGAGATATTAATAAAATATGATCAACATAATGCTTTATTTTTTGTTAAGGATAATTCCTCTCCAAAATTTATGATTCTCATGGCCAATATCATTCCCTTATCTCGCCATCTAACCCACGGGAATGTTGGATGGGCTAGAATCAAGTCACCAAGATGTCACTTCGAGAATGGGGATATTACATTCTAGTTATGGAATCAGCTGCATCATGGTTGCATGCTGCCTGTTTATGCCTGAAACATGGAATAGGAGGCTGCAGAATGATGGCTAAGTTACCTTATGACATAATGTTGATATTTCACACCTAAAATATGAAAGAGGCTTACCCTAGGTGACTTGATGACCTTTTATCATAACATATGCCTTATAGACATAACTTTGTTGCATTAAAATTTGTCATGAAAGAACTGGGCATTGGAGAAGGGAGGTCTACAAAGAAGTTGCATTTGAGAAAGTGAAATTTGTTTGAGAGACAAACTTGCCACTACCAATTAATATCATATAGACATGTGAACTTGTGAAAAGGTATCTTTTTTCCAAAAAGAAATCTTATTACCAGAATTAAATGTGGATACGAGGATGAAAAGTTATTTTTTCTTACTAAGGGAAGCTTGTTGAGGAAACTACAAGGATAAGGACTAATTATCTTGGAAATTGTGTTTGCCACCAAGATTAACTCCTAGTTGGAGCATTGATTTGAGCCACTAGATCTTTTTGATCTAGGTCATTGATTGTAAAAGTGAAAACTTAGTATCTTCTAGCTAATTTGTATGAATGCACAGCTGAAAGTCATTGTAAGGGTTGAGAAAAATCATTAGAAGCTTATTATGTACTTGAACTTGAGAACAATAAAGTATATTTTCAGAATTTCTTCTATTTTTTCATGGTTTTCCCCAAACCCCAAGTGCTTTTTTTTGCATTTCTAGCACCTAATTGATAGATATTTGATTAGTTTGTGATATGCTTCATGTCACTAGTTGTTTGTTTATTGTAAATAGTAGCGTGTGGCCAACCAGAACACTCAAACCAGTTGTGTGAGCTCTCTCAAAATATGCTGAAAATCAGGTGTTTGTTGCAGCAGCTTACACGGATGGTACCCTCCAAAGATTGCACCTTCTTGAAGCTTGATTGTTGATTTTCACAATCAAATCTAGAATGGTTACGTTTGCAGACTTGTCTTTTCATTGTTGATGCCAAAATGTGGGTAAACGCTTGGACTTTTCCGTTTGTTCTCCTTCAAGCCCTCTCTTTCTTCTCTATATTTTGCATTTTATTTTCAGATCTGAGTAGTTTAGGATTTCCAAACTTGCATATTGTTGTTGTAAAGTTAAAATTTCATGAATACAATTTGATATACTGCTGGTTCTAAGCTGAAAAATTACATTTTATGGCAATATATGTTTATATCAGTTTGTATATGCATTGTTAAACCTAAAAAATTGATTATTTATGCAATTTAACCCTTGAATTTGGAAAGGTTTGTCAAGTACTGCAGATCCTTGATTGGAACAGCAAATACATGGGTTACTGAGTTATCATGCAAATGGCCATTGGCCATGACTTGGTTACAAAGACCTTGGGAATAGTTAATTTTCATTTGGGAATCGATTCCTTTCGAGAGAGGTGGAGATTCATCTTGGATTTTCACCTAACTTGAAAAGTGTGTCAAAACACCCATTGACATGTCCATGCATCAACACAAAGATCATTCTAAGTGAGATATTTTGGAGTTGGGTACTTCAAATTATCATAGATATCACAATAAGAATTGCTACTATCTTTAGTCATGTTGGAAATTCACCTTCTATATGTTTCTTTATAAGTTAATGTGTTTTAACTACAATTTTATTCATCCACTTGTATCTCATTAATGTTTGCTACCAATTTGATCTAAAAATAAATGAATTGCCTACAAAATAATTTTACAACATGTATTGCAAGACATCAGTTAGTACGAGTTCTTCACCTTTCCTTCTTGTTCCACCAATCTCATCAGTTCACACAAGAACCCGATCCATTCCTCTATGGCTCTGTACCTTCGCAACTTGGCCTTAATAATCATTTATATACCTTCTAATCTGATTCATTTTTCCTGACTGAAGAATGATCATTTTAGATGGTTTTACTTTTCAACTCTGCAAGTTCTTTCTCTAATTCTTTTGCCCCCAAAAACATGTCTATTCTTATCTCCATTCTTTATAAATTATAACTCAAAACCATTAAGAGTGACATTGTGATTCACCTCTTCGATTTGGATGACATCCTTGGTTTCCATGATTCCTGAACCTCAACTTCACATCCAACTATGTCTCCTTTTCCTTGCTTCCCATCAACAGTGCCCTACCATAGCAATTTAAACTAAGCATTTGCATATGGTTCTTTTAAAGCTGGTGTGGTGGAATGCTTGATCAATTCATTGTAATAGATAAACATGGTCACTACTTTATATCTCTTATCAGATAAGAAGAAAGTTGCTGCATATATTTTCAGCATGTTGAGCACTGTAATTAGCCTCATGCGAACAATTTACAAGTCATCTTGTAGAATGTTAGCTCCATGAATTTACAGGTGGTGATATCACAATTTAACATTCCTATAATTGGCATTGACCCTAGTTGTTTATTTAAACATTAGGGTAGATGCAGTTCTCAAATGATATTGATGCATTAGATCCATCAAGTAATATGATGGCAGAGGGCCACAAATATAATGATAACCCTGTGTAACTTATATTTCTTTGTGATTTAATATGAGACTGAAAATCTGTCTTGTGAGAAACATCATATAGTTGACATACCCATCCAATAGAAACTTGATAGAAGTGAACATATTTTGATACTGTTTAAGCCTTCATCCACTAACTTGTGAGTGTGAACCACAATATCTACTAGCATTTCAATAAACTCTCTTGTTACAGAATTTTTTAATACAAATATGAATGAAGTATATGTATCTTTGGCATACAGAATGAATCTAAAGTTAGTGATTAAAGCTACGGGCTAACCCAGAATTATCCTATAACAAGCATTTTTTGCAATGCAAAAATATTGAATGAGTTGAATGCGTTCATTGAAATTTTACAACGCTTCAATCTCTCTCTATTAGGTCATACTGCCGATAATTAATTCTACCTCATGGGTTTTGTCATTTAAGTGACAAGTCTATTAGCAAGCCACTGGCACTTGCTGTATCAGGGATCAGAATATTAAGGCCTCCTGCAGGCTTCACATAAAATATATCCCTTATGTAGGTTCACAATAGCTAGTCTGCCTCACCAAAGTGAATTTTCGAACTCCATGAAATTCTTCAGAATCACAAGGTAGCCAAATAATAGAGAACATTATACTGTGTTTCAAAGTTATTCGTGTCTGCACATGTACTGCAAACATTTAAATGACATCAAGGAACTTTCCTCCACAAAATAATTTAGTGTGAAACTTTTGTTCTTCTCAAAGGGTATAACTTCATTAATTGTTCAAAAATCAAATATTCCCGAAGCCTTCACTTCTTATCAGAGGGAAATTTACAACTGGAAAAACAGTGCTTTACTTATCTTGACTGCCATATATCTCTCAAGTGTCACAATTTTGTCTTGGACCAAAGTAACAAACCAGGAAGGAATTAAGACAGTATTCTGCCCAACAGAAATGACAAGGTCATACCTCTTGATGTTTTACGGTTTACCTTCTCTCCTTGCTTTGTAGTTTACGTAATGAAATGTGTGACTTACCATGCAATGACCCAAAAGCTTAGTTATACAAGGGTAAATGATACTGCAGCTGAACGCAGCTTATCACCAGCATCCTCCCACTTAGATCGAGGAGCTGTTGCCCCTACAACAAATACCTGTTAAGTGCAGAGATCAATAAATTGTAGCCAATTAAATTAAAACTTGCTCCTTGATAATGACCAGCATTTTTGGAGTTTGGACAACTCAATAAAAAGTGTTAAACAATGAAAATACAAGCTCACCTTCCCCTGAGAAACAGCAGCTTCTAATGCAACATGTCTATCTTGTGCAGAAAATTCATAAAAATAATATGTCCTACATCCAGGATCGCATATTGATAAGATTATCAAGTCAAAAACCTCCAGTCCATACAATTTAGTCTTAAAAAACTTAAAGAAGCTATCCTGTGAATCCATTTGAACTTTGCTTTTAATTGTCACTGAGTTTTTATAATGAAATGCATTATTAATTGTAATGGCTAAGACATTAATAAAAAGGCTTCCAAGTATTACTTAGTTTGAGACCATCCTCCCCATTAATTTTGCTAAGATCTTTCTCAATTTCAAGAACTTTCCTCTGTTTGCGAATACCATTTTTTCAATGCAATTATGGTTAATGTCAGCTCTTTGTACATTTAGTCTTGTTTAAAATGAACAACCAGTTTGAATAATGTGGAACATCCACAAGAGCAGAGAATTTCATACACACCCAGCTTTGGAGTGGATCAAGAAGATGCTTTATAGACAAGTTTATTTCCAAGGGTTTGCAGGGAAGTGAAGATTGTTGTTATGCTTTTCTTTTGATAAATAAAACCATATATAAATTATAGGAAGTAAATACAGCCTATACTCCAAAAATACAGATGGAATGGAATCACGTTAACAAGTATTGCTATTTTATTAATGGCGCCTTTGATATAGAGAACTTGGTAGACTGTTTCATAGTAGAAGTAGAGGTGTTCTTCAAATTTAGGTTTTTTCTTCAAGTTTTCTTAATTTGCTTAACAGAATACACATTATTTTGGAAGACTTTTAGTAGATGGGGCTTCTCAGCTTCCAGATGTCCTTTGTCTATAATAATAAAGGTCCTGGTTTGCACAAGAGCAGAGAATTTCATACACACCCAGCTTTGGAGTGGATCAAGAAGATGCTTTATAGACAAGTTTATTTCCAAGGGTTTGCAGGGAAGTGAAGATTGTTGTTATGCTTTTCTTTTGATAAATAAAACCATATATAAATTATAGGAAGTAAATACAGCCTATACTCCAAAAATACAGATGGAATGGAATCACGTTAACAAGTATTGCTATTTTATTAATGGTGCCTTTGATATAGAGAACTTGGTAGACTGTTTCATAGTAGAAGTAGAGGTGTTCTTCAAATTTAGGTTTTTTCTTCAAGTTTTCTTAATTTGCTTAACAGAATACACATTATTTTGGAAGACTTTTAGTAGATGGGGCTTCTCAGCTTCCAGATGTCCTTTGTCTGTATGTATTTTCTTTTGGTAAACCATGTGGAAGGAATCCATCAAGATTCTTAACGCCAAAGAAATCTAGAAAGGGAAGGTAGTTGAATTCCTCAGTTTTCATGGTCAGCTTTATACAATCAGATTGGTCCTTGAGATGATGCAGGAGTCCATTTAAGAATCCTTTTTGAGAGGTAAGATGATGGGAATGAACAGAGAGATACTTATCTGTATGTATTTTCTTTCAGTAAACTGTGTGGACGGAATCCATCAAGATTCTTAATGACAAAGGAAAACTAGAAAGGAAAGCAGTTGGATTCCTCAGTTTCCACGGTCAACCTTATACAATCAGATTGGTTCTTAAGATGACCCAGGAGTCCATTTTACTCTTTGTAACACATACAAAGTCATCTCCAAATTTCTGGCAAATCGGGTTAAATCTGTCATGCCAAAAATCATTTCCCAAGAACAAGGAAATTTTGTTCATGGAAGTCAGATCCTAGACAAGATAGTCATTTGTGACTTCACTCACTCATTTTCTGCTAGTGGAAAAAACTGTTAATTATGGAAATTGGATATAGCAAAGGCCTTGACAAGGTCAATTGGGACTCTTTGGACCTTGTTTTGGACTGGTTTAGATTCTCCTAAGCCCAAAGTACTCATAAATGGATCTCCCCAAGGTTTTTCCATTCCTCAAAGGGCCTCCACCAAAGGGGGTGTAGTAACTCTTCGTGCCCTTAATTTTGATAATACTTGAAAAGAGATGTGAATGAGATATTCTAATAACTGGAAATGAATAGAAAACAATTCTATGACTAAATGCAGCCCTTCAATGAAGGTATATGACTGTAACAGCATGTAAGGCTTTTCTAGATATTATATCAAACACTTGCCAAGCAACTAAAGAACATTGACATACAGGCAACAATAGATATGTAACCTTATTCCTCCTTGATTTGATGTAAGACTAATTGGTTACAACTAGAAAGCAGTGCCAAGACTCTTGGCTCACAACCTTTTAAATGTATTACAAATCTGATAAGGATATTCACCTACAGCTGTATGAAGGCAGCAACTAATATAATGATGCAAAAATTATGTGAGAAATACAGAAAGAACCTGATTGCAATATGTTGATAAACTGAGTTATGATTGCAAACTTGTTGATGATAGGAATCTTGCAATATCAAACCCAGCCACTTCTTCTAGAAGCGATTTCAGGCCCAAAGATGTTGTGCCCAGCCCTAGAAGAAAAAAATTATGCCCTGCCTAGAAGTTCCACGCAGCCTCCAAATACGCTTTGTCCCTGCTTTTTATTGCTGCTGTAGCAGCATCAGACCAGGCCACCCCTGTTGGAATAGAATCAATAGATAACAGCCTCAAATACAAGGCGATTTGCCTCTAGCTGACCAAGTCCCAACCCTAGATGGTACGGCTGGTCAATATCTAAACCCTTGCCCTAATCTGATATGAAATCTTCCTTTTTGCTAGTAATTTCTGGCTCAGATCAGACCTTAAAATCAGAAACAAACTATCATAAAATTCCTAAAAACTCACTCTTTTTGCCTCAACATTGTAATGGGTACTGTTCACGCGGGTACTGTAGCAGCAAATAAAAGTTTGCAATCTGCTCTTTAATGGCTAACAATGATGTAATTCAGGTCTGCAGTTTGATCAATCTTCAAACCCTTGCTTAAACTCCACCTTTTAGCACAAATAGAACACCTGTATGATGCCCTCTTGATGCCTAATTTAGTAGATATTTCACTACTTCAAAAGGCTGCACAAATGGAGAGTTAACGTTCTCCGATGGCAAACTGATTTCAGAAACCCTTGGCTTCCTCTCTCAGATAAAACTCATCAACACCAAATGTTCAAAACCCATCTCTCCAAAATAACTCCCTGTTGGCGTAACAACTAACACCTCTGGAGTAATAGTTGTTATGAACAGCCTATGCACACTACGCAATGAGTGCTCTTCAAATTAGGAGGGGAAGCTCCCTCGTTGTGCTTTGACAAATATACTTGCAAAGGAAAATAAGCTAAATCTACGTCCTGTCTTTTTGTTTCAGCTGCTAGAGGCACAAGGCTTTCTTGAAAGAACCTATACGTTGCAGCTGAGTTTTCTCTGGTTTTGCAGATCTACTAACTACAACTTATATCTATCCAATCTCCTCAGGAAAACAGAGCGAGAGGAAACGGAGCAAGGTTTGACTAACTGACGATAAACAGGTTTAGATTCTCTACTTGAGGGCAAGGTGGCACAACTATCATCTCAATCTAAACCAGCTTATTAGGCACAAAACAGATTTAAGGATTTACTATGGCAATCTTATGGAACCCTGTGTGGCATAACACTTGATTGAAATAGCAAAGTTTTCACAAAACAGCCTTTATCATCACAATCTCACGAAACCCTATGTGGCATAACCTCTGATTATATTGATAAAGATTCACAAAACAGATTTATCATTGCAACTTCTCAAAACCCTATGTGGCATAACGATTGATCACAATGGTAAATTTACATAAAGCAGATTTATCATCTCAATCTCTTGAAACCCTATGTGGCATAACAATTGATCTCAATGGTAAATATGCAAAACAGATTTATCTAATCTATGGAAAGAATTCACCACTACAATCTCTTGAAACCCTATGTGGCATAACAATTAATTGCAATAGTGAAGACACATGAACAAATACCAAAAGAGCAATATTGAGGGCAAGGTAGGCGCAGCATATATTTCTCTCTCAAGCAAAAGTTATTTACAAATGAGCAAAAGCTCTTATTTATATACATCAAGGTGTAGGGAACCCTAAAATCACCTTGTGTCATCTACAGTTCTTGCAATGCATGCAAGCTATGGCGCGCCAAACCCTAATTATGAACTATACAAATAACTGAAAACTACCTCGCCTTTAACCGGTGTTATCTAATCTAAAATGGACAATCAAAGTAGCATGCACGTCCTTATTGAAAGCGAGTTAACTGGAAGACTACCATCAGTTAACGAAAACCCTAAAATAAAACTCCAAGTGTGAAAGGCGAGTCTCAGAATAGATATGCATGTGATGACAACATCGAGTTAACTTGAAAGGGTAACAGCAAGTTCAACTCGTGTGTGTAATGTCTATCCTGAGAGGTGGGAACTGAAGTTTACTATGTGATCTCGAGCAATCAATCCCTCAACGAGATTGTTAACTGCATCACTGTCTGGAGCTATGAGACTCTGACGAAGAACACTATGTCGATGTAGCATATCTTCACCAGCTGTGATCTGAGACTGAAGTTCGCCCCTAGTCCTTGTTGCCTCATCAAACAATGCTGAGATGACTGTAAGCTGAGTAACCTTACAGCCAACTGTCTCCCCACTGAAAATGGTATGAATGAGTGCCTGGAGTTCTGACTGAACATCGGTAAGCTCCACGTAGGCACCACCCTCGATCTGGTAACAGCACGGTAAGCGAGATACTAGAGTCCTCACAAACCGGAGTGCACTAGTGACGTGCTCTCTACTCTCAGCCAACTCTGATGCTAAATTGTCCTCTATCTTTGCCCTGAAAACCAACTGTGTCCTCCAAGAGTAGATAGCTTCTCTGTCTTCTGCATTTGTGACTGTGTCATAAGCCAAACTCAGGTGAGCAATCATAATTTCATCCCTGGGTTTGCTAATAGCCATATCCCGTTCCTCATCCTGAAGACGAATACGGAGCTCTCGTGCATTGTACCGCAACTGATATAACTCTGTAAGCATAGCACGGCCTCTAGCAACGAACTCTTCCTCCCATTCCTCCAAACGCTTGCCGTATGCAACTAAGTGATTGAGCTGACTTTGCTCTACTGGAGGCTCAAGCATCGGTGGGAGTGTATTAATGGCATTGGGTCTATGAACAAGGCTAGAAATATATTGACGAAGCTGTCTGATTTCAGCCTTGAGGGCTGCCTTATCCTCTCCGTCCTTTAGTATTCTATCCCTAGCACTGTCTGTAGCAACTTGTAGAAGATCAACCTCGACCGGGCGTGCTGCACCAAGGTTAACGACATGATAACTTCAAAATCTCCGAGATTCTAATTCAGCCAAGTCTTTCCTGAAGGTACGGTCTCAATGACAATCTCCATGCTAGTTTCTCTCACATGAACTATGTTCTAACTTCTATCCGGGCGAGATCCCCGTAAATGTCATCAAATCAATGATTGAGAACATAAGATGGCTGCCTCTCTTCCTTCCTCCTAGCCGAGCTCGATCCAAGATTGATCTCGCTAATGCTACTAGAAGGGTCTCGCGACTAGCTTACGTGAGGTACCGATGAGAGTGAGTGTGTAGAAGACCCATCACAGGTGGAGAGGCTCCAAGTCCAATTCAATGAATTGGGACTCCAGGACGCTCAAAACTCATATAGGAACTTCTGAGGTCAACCTTAGGTACTAGCACCGAGCTGATCTCTCGAACTCCACTCGTAATAGGTCACCGTCGCCCGTGATGTGTAATAGCTGGGCGTACTTTGCCCTTTGAATTGTTTGGCGCTTGTACTTTCTTGGGAGGGTTACTCCTCTTTTTCTTGTTAGGTTTTGACGAAGAAGGTAGCGAAGGATTCACCACTACTGGCGGCTCTACTCTGGGAACACTTACCCTTCTTGTCTTCTTGTTGTTGAGGAAAAGTATATTGTTCTGAATGACTCTACTTGACCTCTCCTTGACCGTTGCATATTCTTTGGCGTACCAATCAACTCATTGGCAACGGTTGTGTATCGACCTCGCCTCTCAAAATCAGGAAGTAGCCCTCCCTCATCATTCGATGCTGGAACCTCCCACATCTTCTCTCCTCTCTCTCGACAAGAAACGTAACTGTGAGAGAGAGAGAAGCTGGCCGTAATTGGGCGCTCCCTCATAACTCAAGTCATCTCTCACTGCCCAAGAATCCTCCATAGAAGGCTCGCGGATGGCGCCTCCGGCCGGTTTTAGCTGTATAATGACCCCGAAGGTCATAAGCACGCTTCAACAAGATACTTAAGATTTCAAGCTCTTGTCCCAAGGACATCTTGCATCAATTTCGCCGAATTTGCACCAATACATTCTAAACCTAAAAGGAAAGTTGAGATGGTCTGTCATGGCGAAGACGGCGAACATCATGCATCCGCCTAAAGAACTCCTCAAAGACTGCCTTATCCTAAGGATAACGCGGAAGCATAGCTGGATTTCCGTGAAGCCGTGATACTCGATGTAGGTGTATGTTGGGAACCGAATAAACCACCGGGCCCCATCCATCCATCGCTGCCCTAGCAATTGCCGAGATACGAACATGCAATTCCCGGTCCAAATTCCTCACTGTGTAAGTCAAGAAAGTTTCGTGAACACGCTTGAAATGACGTTCAGCTCTGGTGAACTCAAGCTGATCATAATACTGATAAACCTTCTGAACAGTGAGAATGCCCACGGTGTTAAGTCCTCGAAACTGACCCTGATAAGCGATCAAGTACACGAGATAAGAACACATGTGAAACTCATGGGCAACTAAGAAACCGAAGATCCACTGCGGGCATCGTCACGATGAAGGATGCCTACCATAATGCTCCCCGCCCGTGATGATGATGCACTAATAATGTAATACATCCAAGGTTGGAAACATTTGTACAAGCTTGACCTCGGTGACACGCATTCAAGAGTGTGATTAGAATCGCGTACTCATCCTTGTATTCACCACGACCCACATTGTTTGGCAATCTGTTCTTTGCTTGTTTTAACCATCTTTCTGCCATCTTCTTTTGACATTTGTCCACATCAGCATCAAATGCCTGCTCACACTGCTCCATAGAAATAACCAAACTGTTCTGGTGCTGAGGAATGCCAAAACTCCTTTCGATGTCCAAAGGTTTGAGACTGCAAATGACCCGTCCGTCAACTGACGCTATCTCACGAGTAGTAGGATTGTAATGCTTAATGCAAGCCATCACAAACTCAACACAGTGAACGGAGATAGGTATGGAAGCGGCCTCTAGTAAACCGGATTGCTCAATATTCTGAATGATTGAACTTCTGATCTTAACTGGGTCTAGCACTACTTCTGGCAATACTTTGTGAAGGTCTGTCTCAACCAACCTGCGGAAATCATGGGTAAGAACGGTTTTGGTCCTGTATTCAAGCTGAGTGAACTGCATTCTGAAAAACTTGCCTGTTGACTGTGAACTTGACTATGTTTCTGACAAGATTTCTGGAATCTAAAAATAGCCTGCGAGAGTTAAAAATAGCCTTTCGAAGAATTATTTTCAGCGAAAAATCCGAGATATGGGTTTTGTCCAGAAAAGAATTCTAAGACAACCCAGAAAGTCAGATTTGCGAAAATTCAACTTCTACTCGATTGTACAAAGATTTTCACTTGAGAAAATTAGCAATTCAAGAACGAATGTTCTGAAGCTAAAATTCGTGAAAAATCAAACGCACAATTTCAACTCGAGGAAATTATATGAGAATGATCCAGATACTGAGATTTGTAGAATTCGCCAATTTCAGGAACATGCACAATGTATTTTGTGAGAAATCTGAGATTTGAAGGATGAAAAAGACGTTTTTTTTATTATGTCTTCTTTTGTGAAAATCGCCCAAGATTTCTTCAAACAACTGATATTTGTGAACTTGAATCTGCAAAAAGACTAGTTAGGTAAAATCGCCTCTGAGAATTGATGTAGATTTTGCCTTTGATCTGGAGGAATTCGCCTTGTTTAGAAAACCACGAATTTTCCTTTCTTGAAATTTGCGCCTTTGGTTATGAAGAAATTCGAATTTCCTTTGAAGAAAATACGAATTTGTATTAAATTTGAGGATTCGCCTTTGATTGTTTAATACGCCTTTGAAAATTGAGATACGCCTTTGAATCTCTGAAGGATTCGCCAATTGCTATGAGAATTGAGATATGCCTTTGAGAATCAAGGAACTGCGAATTGCTTTGGATTTTGAATTTGCTTTGAAGATATGCGCCTTCTCTTCTGAAGAAATACGAATTTATTTGAATTTGCTTTGAATTTAATAAACTTCGATTTTCCCCTTGAAGATAATGAATTTGCCTTAGAAAATCACGAATTCCACTTAAGATTAAATTGCTCTTAATGAAATACGAATTTTCTCTTTGAAATTTGTGAATAACAATGAAGATGGCGCCATGTATAAATAAGAAGAAATTCGCACTGAATGGTGACTGCAAGAACTCAAAACCCTGACAAGAATAGAAATCCTCTTATTGGTTGCCTTTCAGTTGCACTGCCACTGACTGGAAGTCCAAATTTGAAAATAATAATAAAATATTTATTATCATGCAATGGCGCCAAAAATAGAAAATCGCCATTTATAAGCAAGTATATTTTGAACTTCAGTTGACAAACTGGTTGAAGCTCTGAGATTCATCGTTTGACTTTACTGATTCCGAAAAGTCATCTCTTGAGCACATAGGCGTCCATTTGCTCAAGATACTTCATTTTTAATTAACTCCCTATTTTATAGCTGACAGCACTGTCACGACTGGCCAACTTCGACACTGATTTCCTGATGACCAGGTGATGCTGAGACTGTTCTGAGATATTCATCAGAAAGCCTACTGAACAAGGAAGAAATGTCTGCTGGGAGACATTACTGCAGAATCCATCGTTTAACCCCTTGAAAAATTAGGCGCACCTGATTAAATTGCTTTACGGGTTCCAAACTTAGCCATTTTCTGGACTGCCATCTGACACTTCAAACGGCTGCTGCCGGCAAATGGTGAACCCTGCTGATACGAGACGAAGCTCACTGCATGACTGGAGACATTCTGCATCCAACGACTGTATGCATGACACCTGAAAGCTGTGTTAAGGGCCTCAAAAATAAAAGCGCCCCTGGCTCTAGGTTGCATTGGTGTCATTTTATCGAAAATCGAGCTTTCACCAAAATACCCTACTTTGACATCTGATATCTGGAGCTGGGGTGACCCGATTCAGGCACTATCTATTTTAACGGACAGCCAAAAGGGCCCACAAGAGAAGTCTATGGAGATGACGAGGCAAGAAAACTGCTTCTAAGACCTCAAAAACTCCAGTGCGTATTTTAAATAAAATTACCGCTCCTAGACAGCCATTTTCTGGATGTCCTCACTTTGTAGTATGACACCAAAGACCTCGCACGCACGAGCGACTGCCAAATCCCGAAGGCTGATGGCTGTGCTCGTTGGAAAGATAAAATGATAATGCTCAATAGTCGTGAAGACTTCGAACGCGAACGAGCATCTGACAGGCTTAAAGGCTAGGCGCCTCTAGATTGTGAAAATACACTGAAAACCATTTGTTGGTTCGCCCGTAAAATTACATGCTTGGTAGAATCTCCGCCACGACCACCTGGAACGTCGGATTGACAAGCAGAATGGTGCATCGCGGAGCTAGGCTAGAATACTACTGATGTTAGGAAGACTCTGTCTGCAAATTTTGCCATCTGAAGGGCCCTTTAAACCAGCGCCCCTGGCTTGTACTTGCACTGGGAACAAACGGAGAAGCTCAGAAACATGAAAACTCCATTTTAAGCTGATCTTTGGATGACTGCTGCCTGAACTCTAAGAGTCGGATAACTGTGTTTGATATCTCATCGGATAAGCAGACTAGTTGTGAATGGATTGACTGCATCCGGCATCGAAACTGTCGAGATTTACCCCCTTCTTAAGATGGGCGCCCTCAAGCTAGAGGCGCGCTTTTGCTTGAAAAGAGCAAAATTCTCACATCTGGAACTTTAAGGATTTCAACTTTTGTCGCTGATAACCGGAGCTATGAGTCTCGGAATGCTTCGCCGAATAGCTTGACGGATAGCCAGACTAATTCTGAAGAGATTGACTGGATGCTTGAACATTTTAACCAGAATCTTGACCTTCAATAAGTTGAGCGCCCCTGGGCTATACTTGCGCTTTTGTGCTTTCTCCTCTGAAATCTTCATATTTTGATCACTGAAAACTCTGTTTCGATCATTGAAAAGACCGTCTGCAATATGAAATGTCGTCATGAGATGCTCCTCCGTCATGAAAAGCTCTATTCTGAGTCTCTGCTTTAGGCTTTGATCAATATAACTGACTTTGACTGACAAACTATTAACAAAAACCCCATGCTTGGTATTGCCCAAAACTGCGTTTTACAACATTTTAACAAGATTTAGACTTTTAAATGCAAAATGCCTTGATGAAGCAAAAAATTTGGTTTGGGTACAACACTCCCAAGTAAAATATATAGACCTTCATGAGAAATTCGAATTTATCCAAAAAGGCAATTTAATAATATTAAAATATCATTTATTTGCATCTTCTAATATTTCCTTTGACTTAGGAGTTAGCGCTAAAAATTAATTCATTTATTTGGCCCCCTTTTTATGACATTTTGACCCTCAAGTTATAACATTAAAATATAACCTTTTAATTAATTAATGTTATTTGAGCCAAATAACATTAATAACTTCTTAAATTCATCATTTCTCAACACTCCATCTAAACTAGGGACTCATCTGATAATTCTCCATTTGATCACATGCCTTACTAAAAATAGTAAGGATCCCATTTTGTCCAAGTCCGACTTACTATAAATAGTAAGTTGAACCAACTGAGTCCCAGAAGCCTCGAGCGAAAGCCAAAGCTACAAGTTTTTGAACATTGGAGACGATACAATCCCCCAGAAGACCCTCTAACCAATCCTATTAGCCTACGAGAGTCAAATTATAGGCTAATCTCCTCTAACAACTGATGTCAACAAAAAGGGGACATTACAGGGGGCTCTCTCTCCCCTACCTATATACTTCATTATGGTAGAGACCTTGGAATGTACTTTCTAGAAAGAAAACGAAATAAGAGTCAAGGGGATTGCCTCAACTTTGAGAGGAGATCCCATTGTTGAAATATTTTTTCATTGATGTCAAAGGTGCGTAGTGTCTCAGTTTTGCATTGCAATTGAATTGATCTTAGCATATGCAAATGAATATAGTTGAATTAATCGATTTAAGTGTGGCGGATCATTTGAGTCAGAACTGAAAGTCAAATGCCAAGTCAATTTCAATGTCAGTGCCAAATCAGCTTTGTTAGGTCAAAGGGTTGAGTTTTTTTGTAACGCCTTGCTCATTTGTGATGGCGGCTCATGAATTTCTGACATTTTATTTCTGGGCATTGTCTCTATTTTAAGCTCAAATTCTTTGTTGTGGGCGGCTTCCTTATTCTTGCGATTATGATTTTTCTATTTTGGGTCGATGTGACGGGCAGCTTACAATCTATGGCTTCAGACTTTTATTTCATGCCGACTTCTCCATTTTTTGCGACGGCTTCTGTGGAATGAATTTGGGCCTTTCACAAGCTATCGCTATCTTTCTTCAAGGCATATCAGTGTTGTGGGCGGCCAAGAAAATTATGGTGAGTTTATTTCCTCTTAGAATCTTAAAAAGGATCTTCAGTTATATACACCGTGTATTCCTGGAATTAAAAACTTTATCCTCAACATTATATTCATGCTTCAATATGCTATCGTATAGTCTATGGTTGGCGAATACCAAGGGTGTCGGCCTCTTTTGCAGAGTATATTATCCAATACAATGTCATATTTGTTGAAACTGTCATCAAGTTAATCAATGGCATTTTCAAATATATGAACTTTATTTTTGATAAGTGATGGCTATTGATTACCAAATTGCAGAAATTATTGAAATGTCTATTTTCTTCCTTAGTCGATTTTGTGATGACTTTGCATTAATTCTGTGCTGCCTAGTATTCTTTGGAGTCAAGCCTTGGGATTATGGGAGGTGTCTGCAGGGAAGTCATATAGTTCCGCTAGTTTTCAGTGTCATTCTCTTTTGGGGAATCATCGCAAGAAGCAAAGGATAACAGCCTAAATCTTTATTGCCAAGGTCGGCTGAGAGTTAAAACATTTAGAAGTCCGATACATATAGGGACACACTGGTTATCAAAGACAAGGCAAATAGATTGCATGTTGACAAAGGCATTTTAGCGCAGCACCGTTGGCCAGGAATCTATGCCACTCTAATCTTCATTATATCCATCTGCATATAGTAGATTTCTCTTTTTGGAGGTTCAGGCTGTATGGTGTGAGCAAGCAAAAATCTATCTTTCTTCACTTGGTCTGTATATTGCATCAGCTATCAGACACATTTTCAAACCTTTGTGAGGAGTAAAGGAAAATGGTGAAAGTGTGAGGGAGTTCGTGGGTATTTAAAAGGGTATCACTGTCACTAAAGGTGTGGGTCGATTGGAATTGAAGAAGTTTTGATACTGATTTGAAGTATTTGAAAGTTATGAAGAATGTAAACTGGCAGTAAAAGGAACGAAGTGTTGTTTCTAATGAAGTCATGCTCTTGAGCAAAAAGATTTCTGAGTTTAAAATATTTTATATATGCAGAAATGAGCCTTTTGGTTGATGGACAGATTGTATTTTGAAATTTGAGTTGCAGTACTATGGAAATTTTTAGTGAGTTGGTGTTCATGCTGGAGTTGGTGCTTCGGGGAGTGGGTGCTTCTAGTGAGTTAGTGCTCACTTTTGTAATTTGGAGATTGTTGTCTCCCGGGTTGGTGCCTGTTTGAAAGTTAATGAAAGCATAGTTCTGCCGTGGTTTTTTACCTGAAAGGGTTTTCCACATGAAATTGGTGGTCATCTTGTTCAATGTTTGCTCTTACTCTATTGATTTCTGATTCTTAAGGTTTCAGTGTTAAAAGTTTAAAATACTGATTCAACCCCCTCCCTGTGCCCCCCTCCCTCTCAGTATTTTCTGTGTACTCTTCACCCGTGACTCATTCTTAGTTTGTGGATGACATGATGCTAATAGTTGAACCTAAGGGAATGTAATATGATCAAGGAAAATTTGAGAAATTACAAGACTGCCTCAGAGTAGAGAATATGTAGAAGAAAATAAAAACCTTTATTTTATTAGTTTCTCAGTATGGGAAAAATCTTATTTGGCTAGGTTACTTGACTGTGGGAGGAACTCTCTACCTGGTACTTCACCTTGGGAATGTAATAAGATCAAGGAAATTTTGAGAAATTATGAGACTGACTTAGGGTAGAGAATAAATAGAAGAAAATAAAAAACATTTTTTTTATCAGTGTCGCAGTATGGGAACAAACTTACTTGGTCAGATTACTCAACTGTGAGAGGAACTCTATCCCTGATACTACACCTCAGGATTCCCTTGTTTGATGGAAAGTAAAAAGCTGTTTTGTGGAAAGGAATGATTAGTAGAATCAAGAACAAAATTGCTAGTTGGAAAGTCAAATGGCTATCTTTGGTTGAGTGCCACTCTCATTCAATCAGTTCTCTAGTATCCACTTTGTTCCTATTCTCTATTCTAATGGCTCCTAAAGAGATTACAAAGGAGATAGATGATAATACTGTAATAGATATCATATGGAATTTTTCTAAGCAAGGAAAGGGTGACAAAAAGAAGTATCCACTGGTAACCTAGCAGAAGGTTTGCTTACCTAAAGATCTTGATAGAACAAGAATAGCAGATAATTTGGGGGCGGCATTGCTTTAATTACAAAGCTGGCTTGGAAGATGTATACCAACTCTTTGTTGTTTGGAGAGATATTCTTCAGGGTAAGTATTTTGATAATGAAGATTCTAAGCACATCTTTACCATTCCCAACCCTCTGAAAGGTTTGATTAGTTGGGATAGCATGTGCCACTCCCATTCCTTTTTGCAAAGTGCTTTGTTTTGACAAATTAGAAATGGGGAAAAAATTCATTTTTGGGATGAAGCTTGGTTTAGGAAATGGAGGCAGGAGAGTTCCTCATTGGCACAGCCGCACAACAATTCAGAAGTAAGAATCTTTGATAGGACACATGCTGTCAATGGCGCTCTAAAATCAAAAACTATTGTGTGGAAAGAGAAGATGACAAACATAAAATTAGACAATAGAAAGAGTTTGGCTTTCTTCAGCATTTGGAGGGTCTGAAGGAAAGTAGGTTGATCAATGAGGTCAACAATTTTAGAATAATTTGCTCCTCTGGATAGGAAAAACTTTTATAAAACTAAATAAGATTTGGTGAGTAATCAGTCAAAGAAGGTTATCGGATGATGGCAGATTAAACTCCATTGGCCTAGAAGCCAAAGTTGTGGAAAAGATCTAGGGCTCTAGAGCTTTGGCCAAAAGCTAAAGTCTTCTTGTGGATGGTTGTGGAAGGTAAAAAAATTATAAGGTAAATTCTTAAATAAAAAGGCTTTCAAGGCTCCTCGAGAAGTAAGCTATTTCAGGACAGCAATAAAGAGTTCAATATCTTCTAATGAATAGTCTCTATTCTTATGAGAAATGAACAGGAGTGATCAACACTTTTGCACTGAGTCAGGTCTTCCTTAATGGTATAGTTAATGCTCTTACATTGGGATATCATAAGTAATTCTAAATCCTTGAGAACGCTTTGGAATATGGTCCCAAAGATGATTCGTTTGGCCCTCTAAAATGAAAGAAATAAACGGATTTTCACAATATGAATTGGCTCACCAAAGAAGTCATGCAAGGCTTAAGCCAAACCATTAATGAATCAATGCATACTTTTTACGTTTGGAAACTAAGAGAACTGACCTTGGGAGGTCACATTGCTCTAATAGGTTGGGAAGAGATTCAAAAACATAGGTTTGTTTTCTATCATTCACAAAGTAAGAATTTGTGGTCCACTCTTTAGGAAGGCTAGAAAAAACTCAATTTTGATAGTGCTTCTAAGGATAACACAGGCCCTGCCAAAGTTGGTGTGATATTAAGGAACTTGAAGGGCAACACTTTTCCTGTGAACTCTTCAATGTTGGTTTGCAAGCTAATAATGTAATGGAAAGGAAAAGGGCTAATTACCAGTTTAAAACTTGCCATCAAGTCTGGGGATTGAAGTCCTCCAATTGAAGGAGATTCTTAATTGATTGTCAAGTAAGGTATAATTTCCACAAACACAAGATTTTCTAGTTGTTGCAGAGAAGGTAGCAAAGCTACCAACTTAGCAGTTTTTGTTTCAACCTACAGATTAATTGAATCTCAATCAATCAAGTTAACTAGTTGAAAGTTCTTGAAAAAATAATCCATAATAAGATGGAAGGGTTATAAAAAGATGAAAAATAATAGTTATTTTCAGTTAGTTGGGAAGGTGTCTAAATGTAAATAACAAAAAGAGTTTGAAATATTGTGGATCATTCACCAGCAGTTTTGTGTTAGGAAGTTAACTTCCTTTTTCTCTTCTTATGTTTTTCCTTTTCCTTCCATCTCCTATCTTAATCATAGCCTAGCTCTCTCACATCCTCCTCCACTTCTACTGTCATCTTTGTAGTCGGTCATAGTTGGTCGTAGTTAATTATATTTAAATAAGACTACAATTAGTTTATAATATTTCATATACTTTTGTACATGTTTCGGGAAGACGAATTCCCTGACTAGTGATTAGTTGTTGTCATAAAGTGTCGTGACGGTTGGTTCCTCAACCACCGCCAACAGTTATTTGTACTTGAGTCAGTATAGTCGGGAGACATTATGTTAGTACTTATGATATTATGTTACATGTTGCATTCTGATGTTCTAGTACAGCTAATTGTACTTGGTTACCGTGAATAATAAATGAAGTATTATTTTGTTGTGCAATATGCATTCATGATTGTTTGTACTTGTCTATGTTTTGTTGATTCTTGTTTACTCTCGTGAGTAAACAATCTTGCTTTATCTTTTTCCAGCTCAACTTCATTAACATTATCCATGTTGCTTGTCTTATCTTCCATTTGCCTTTTCCTTCTACCCCTTGGACTTTTCCATTGCATGGTTGGCAGCTTTAGTAACTGCCATCCCTTTCTCCTTCATTGCCATTCCTTTTTGTTGGTTCTTACAGCTGCCAAACATCTTTTTTTTCCTCTTCTCTTTTTGTCAATCATTTATATATTGTTCTTCCCTCTTCTTTTCACCTAAATTACCTCATTCTATTCTATTGTTATCTCCTAGTATGGACCTAATCTTGTTGATTTTCTTGTTTTGTTTCAATAGTTGTATCATAGGAACTTTGCTTCTAGTTCTTGTTTGGGTCATTGTGCCCCTTTTCAATAGAGCACATGGAACACATATCCTTGACTTGTTTAAGCAGAGACACATCAACAACCACCAGTTCAAACACCCACCCGATATGGTTGCCAAACCACTAATACATGTAACAAGTATCGTAGTGAGCATGGGTTTGATCCCAATGAGCTCTCTTCTATTGGCATTTCTCCTTTCTTTACCTACATAAGTTGTTGTCCAATGCCAAGCATCTAAGGAGACTGTGTTACTATTGCTACCAGCAGACTTGGCACTCCCACATCTCTCCCTCTGGGAATATTTAAAAGTCAAGTAACTTTAAAGGTCAAATCCCTCTCCATGATTATCATCATCTCAAGTTAAATACTCATCAAGGAAGTGATCTTGCTCCTCACAGCCAAGGGCCATTAAAAGAAAAGGTTTCCTCCTGAGTATGCTTTGTTGATAAAAAATAGATGTCTGGAAAATGATTCATTGTTGAGAATACTACTAGGAATGATAAGTCAAATTTATAAAGGCCTCATGAAATGATCTCAATAGTGGCCAATCTCCATAGGATAAGTCTTCTATCACGTATTGTAACTGCCATTATGGATATGGTGATGCGAACATTCATCCACAATCCTCTTGGCATTATAAATTGTTGTTATAATTATCTAAGATTTAAAGGAACAAATCAAGATAATCGATAATTTGATGAGCATGAATGAGGATTTCTAAGTGTGATCTGAAACATTGATGGAAAAAAAAAGTACATAGTTATTTCTAGAAACATGCTAAGTCATCTACATGGGCTGTGGGAAAATAATGTCTACAAAGGAATTCTACCCAAAGTTGCATGGGCACAGATACAGCTATTCTTCAAGGCCCCCCTACTATGGATAGGCTGGATACAAGGGTACCTTGAGCAATGGTCATATCAATACCCATGATATTTGTGTGCGTCAAAAGACATAGAACACAAATACCTGACAATGGGTCGGCATTTGGTGGCCAGGTTGGAGGGGTCACCAAATATATTAAGAATATATCATTGTTTTTTCCAGAAAGGCTCTTTTTTAGGGATGAGTCTGCACAAGAGGGATGTGACTTAAAGGTGGCAGAGGTTGATGATGCAGGAGCATCTCAAGGTTTGAGCAACAACATCAACCAAAAATAATGTTGTTTTATTTTGTTTTTTCCAAGGATAGTTGTTAAACATAGTTACCGGGAGATGCAGGGTACTGGTACTGGTACGGGGACGGGGACACCAATCAAATTAGGGTATGTGAGTTAAATGAATAAGGAGATGGCTATTTTATATGTAAATGACTCACCGGAAATTTTGGGTACGGGGACTTGTACGTTGTCTATGTTCCCATAATGGAGAATCCCGGCAACTATATTGTTAAATAATTGATCATGAAACCCCTTAGGATAGAATATAGAACATCCCATTTGGAATTGCTAAGTAAAATTCATGTAAATGTCACTAGGATATCACACTTTAACTTGGAAAAGGAATCTTGAATTTCTCTCCACTTTTAACTTGTTGTAAGGGCATCATTGACCACACAATAATGCTCCATGAATAAGGGCATTCCAATTGGGCAATTTTTAGCTATTGTAAGAAAATCTCTTACACAAAGGTGTTCCATTTTTAGCTGTGAGGTGGTAAACATTGATTTCATGTTTTTCATTTGAAGTTAGTTTTGAAAATATTATTCTCTAATTCATTGGGAAAAGAAGACGATTATTGCCATGTGCTTCCAAAGCTAGCAGAGGCTAAATTTCTTGTCCCACTGGCATCAGAGCCAAACTTGTGAATATGAATTAAATCACTGTTTGATATGAAACTGTGTCTGACATTAATAAGCAGATCCTACCCACTAACAACTCAGTCAAACTCAGTTCATGTTGCTTCTCGTAATATGTGGATGATTCAGTAATCTTGTTTCCTTTTGTCCCTTGGATGAATAGGCTCCTATTTCTCAATACCTTTTTCCAAGAGTATATTTATGGAATAATCTAGAGTTTTTTTATTCCATTCTATATCTGCTTATACAGAATTCCTTTTTTAGCAACTGTAATTATTTTGTCTTCATCCACCCTCTCTATTTCCTATCTTTGCAACCATATTTTTCATCTTCATTAAAAGTACACGTCAATATAAAACTCTTGCACTTGCTAAAGAATATTCTATTAAATAATCTGCTGCTCCTTCAACTAGTATAGCCTTCCAAGTTCCTTCAAAGTGAAACAGCATGAAAACAAATGCATTCAGATAGAGTACCTTGGAATGTCAGATGCCTTAATTTTTATTGTGCGAGCAGCATATAATGTTGCCCCCCCTGCAGACATTCCATCTCAACAATTAGCATAAATACAAACCATAAATTGCAAATCCTAAACAGGGATATTCTGACATAGTAAACTTGAAAGAAGGAAAAGGACTATGTTTTGAGCTTATTTCATACTTCAAAGACAAAGATCTAAGTTACCTTCAACCTCAAATGTGATTTTTTTGCCATAGGAGACTTTAGTTGCAAAACAACAGAGACCCAAGTGGTATTATTCTACTATTTTTAATGTGAGGGAGGATAAATTTCCTCAATCAAATGCATGGCATAAGTGAGTAGGTAAACAGAGTGTTGGTTCAAATAAGCATGTTCATTTTTCTCTCTTTTCTAATCTTATCAAGGTGCCTACCTAAACAACAACAGTATGTAGAAGCAAGAGGTAAACCCAAACAACAAGTTGGCACACAGATTGATAATGATGCTATGCTGAAAAATTATACCTAGGAATTGATTGAGTAGCCTCCAAGTAAAAATCTCATTTGACATAAATGGGTATATAAGGTTGAGCTGAAGTTGTTAGCCTATGAAAATTCATTACAAATCAATAAGTCACTCTATAAATGATTGGTTAGTAGTTTGATATATCTTACATCCACGACCCAATCTGTGTTTTGTTGTTAGTCATCTCTCTTAGTCTTTAGCCCAACAAAAATTTGTTGATTGGGAGGAAGCAAAATGAGTGTGGTGATATGTCAAAGGTACTCATGACTTTGGTTTGGCATTCCCTATTAAAGGAAAAACTATTTCAAGTTGATAGGATATATAGTCTCTAATTGGGTTGGTTCAGTTGATACTTGAAGATCAACTACTAGTATATTTCTCTTGGGCTTAGGAATTGTTTTGTGGCATAGTAAGCTTCAAAACACTATAGTTTTTTCTTCCCTAAAGTAGAATACAAAGCAACTATCAATGTCAGTTATCAAGCAGTATAGCTACACAAGTTTTGAGTTATCTTCAACTTCCTCAAACTACAACTCCAATTTTTTGTGACAATCAAAGAATTTTTAAGTTAGTGACGAACTCAACTTATCATGCTTGTACCAAGCATACTGAGTTTCATCATCACTGCATTTAGTAATTGATTGAAACTAATAAAATTTATTTCCATCATTGCACTGCTCAAGAACAATCTACTAATCTAATGACTAAACCTCTTGTTGCTATTCTCTTTGTCAAATTGGAGTTGCCTCAAGTTTAGTCACAAGGGGAGTGAAAGATATAATATTAGAAATTATCTTAGAACGCACTTTGTCTACATAGGCATTTATTGCTTATGCTAATGATCTAATAACACCACATTAGTTATGTCTAACAAGTAACTTACAATTATGTTACAACCACATTGTAATTTCCCCATTCAATAATGAATAGAAGCCAACTGATTGTTTATTGTGTGCCATCCAATTCTCTCAAACTCCATGCATTCATTCTTTCAACCTTCCTTTCCTAATGCAAAATGGATCAAAAAAAACATTAAAATTTAGTTGATTGAGATGATCAAATCTGCTTCTTAGTTCATGGGATTAAAGAAGATGTTAAGAAATGCTTTTTAACTTATTAAGACAAAATTGGGTAAGGCAAAGATGTAGGGTCAAATTGCTGAAGAGCTACTAGTGTCACAAAGCTACTAATCTCATTAAAGCATTTACAACATCATTTATTCTTTTATGAAATAGATCTATATGCTACCACATAAATAATGTCCAAACTATTCACAAAAATGTGGATGAAATGAAACCACACCCCAAAGTCATGCAAACCAAGTCAAGTCTTAGGACAAACAACGTATCAAGTGGCTCCAAAATAGGAAGCAATCACTAAGCATTGTACGGCTTCAAAAAGGAAATAATCATTCAACAAGTCAATAGTTTCATATGAACAAGAAAAATAACTAGGCAACATGCACAATGAAACCAAAAGTAGGAGATCGATCCTAGTCATCCAATTTGGAACTCTACCCCCCATTTGGCAACAAATCATGTCCACTGTCAACAAGCTCCCAACCAATACTTAAATTATTTTCTTCAATTTGTTCCCCCTATTTAGGCGACTAACTATCAAGAATATCATGCCAAAAGAAGTGGCTAGGGACAAATAAGGGAATTTCTCTTGCCTAGAAGGCGAAGCCCACCCACATCACTAAGAGGGCATGAAGGAAGGGCATAAACCAACCTACAAGAGAGGACACCAAACTGTCTATAAGGGAGAAAACCAACTAGCATGACTCTAAGAACAACATTGAGAGATATTGCCCATGCCTTTGGCCTTGATGTGGAGAATGACCACAAGGTGGTGAAATAGGAGGAACTCAAGTAACAATACAAGGTGCATTGCCCCAATGATCCAAAAGGGTTTTGAGATGGACCATCTCCAAAGCCACTTTGTTCACTTGCACCTAAATCAGCAAAAAACACATTGGAGATAACCAAAGCTCTAAAATAAAAAGAAATGCTTATCAATAGAATTATTTGCCAATAAAGCAGAATTTCTATCTTTCCAAATAGAAGAACAAATCTTCACTTGGAAAGTATGCAAGATCTAGATGAATTTAGTCAAAATCATGAGCCCATTTCCCAAAAGAATATTACGGCCAAGTAAAACATTCAAGTCAAAAAGGATTGAAAAATTCTTGAATCCATGACCAAGCCAACTAGGTTCTAGTGCAAAACCAAAATAAATGCTTAAGAATCTCAAACTAACCACAAAAGAGGCACTTAGGGTTTGAAACTCCCATATGGAGACAAAGTTTTCCAATAGGTAAGACCTGTCATAAAGCACACCAAGCGGAATTGGCAAGCTTAGACTCAACAATGGCATTCCAAACTATTGAAATCTCCTACTCTAGGCTTGAGTAAATAAATGAACCAACCATCTCTCATTCAATTTCTAAACCATGGGAAAATGAGGAAAGAGCTAGTTGTATCCTCTACTAGGAGAGTAATTGCAAAATGGAGTGTCCACAAACCATTTCCAATCCTTCCACCATGGTTGATTTCACTCAATAACAATTTTGTGGTTTAGATGAAAAGGCACAACCTCTAGGATTTCCTGAAAACTCCCTATCTTGATTGCTCAAATTGAACTAAGCTTTAGCCTTAGACCAAAAGAAACAAGAAGAGGTGGACTTAGAAAACAGATCCTAAATACTTTGACTACGTCATCTAAAAAACTTGAGGGAGAGAATCCATGAAATCTCAACCAGTATGACATCATGAGAGGTAATACCAAGAGACCAACAAAGAGATTGTTGATTAATAGAAAGCCCATCATGGAAGCCGTGAACAATCCAAACAAGCCAAGGCTTAAAAGCTGGGTGTTGCACATCAACCAAGCCTAAACCCCTAAAATCTTTGGCAAGGCAACAAAAGTCTCAAGTAACATGGTGAAAGCCCTTGCCTTGCTTGGAGCTGACCCAAAGAAAATCTCGAAGCAACTTTTCCAACTAGTGATAAGAAGCATTGGACAGCACCCAGCAAGAAGAGTAATAAATATGAGTTGCTGAGAGAACTTTAGAACAAAGATGGAATTTATTAGCAAGAGAAAGTGACTTTGTTATCGAATAGGCAAGTTTCTTCTCTAACCTATTAATGATGTATTTCGATAAACAAGATGGAGAAGCCTAAAAAGCAAAAGGAAAACCCAAAATCCGAACTTTTCCCCATGGTTGAGCCACTTCCATGTGTAGGCATAAAGCCATGCTAGAAGACGTAAAAGGGGCCACCTCTAACACTAGTTTTACACCATTGAATACTAGAATTTGATGCCAAGCAAGAAGTGTCAACACTTCGAGGCTTGTTTCATATTCTCTTCATCCCCAATGAATGTAAAGAACAAATCATCAGCAAAATGGCCATTGACAAGTTGTTGCGAGCTAAAACAAGGAAGCAAGATGGTACAAACCAACTTCTCAGATAGGCATTGACTAGGAGATAGTCAAACCCTTCAACAGCCAAAACATAAAGAGCTGGTACAAAGAGGCATCCTTGACTAATGGATCTAAAGAGTCCAAACTGCTATGATTGAATACCATTGATAATCAAACAAGTCAACAAATGAACACTTTACAAAGTCAGCATGTCATTGCTAAGGTCTGAAATAAGAGGATCGCATTCAGTTATAATAATATTTCAGTAGATATCTACATGTTACATCTGGATATGGCATCTACGCTGAAGATTGACATTTGGTTGTTAGTTGATACAAGCTAGTCCACTAAGCTACTCATATATTTAATCAAACAAAAGTGAGGCAAAAACAAGTGATACAGATTTTGTGCAAAAATACATGGGCCAAATCGGGCATAGTAGAATTTCCATGAGATTTCATTAGCTCAAAGCACTAGGAATGCTAGCTGTAATAAACAATAGTTACTAGCTTTCAAGCATCAAGGAGAAAATAATAGTACAACAATGGACAAAATACTCAAACAAAAGAATGTTGACTTCATCCTAATGCCAAGAAACTTAGATACAACAATAAATGTGTTCATTAGAGACAACAGATTTCCACAGTCCATAGTAATTAAAGCATGTAATTTTTGGATTTAACTGTGTAAGATTTATTTTGCATCAACATTTCGGACTTTTTTCTCCTCCAATTCTTTATCCTAATGATGGATCACGGAATGTGATCTAAAACATTGATATAAAATAAATATTACACAGTTGAATCCAGAAATCAAATGCATTAAATGTGTTCATGGGAACAACTATTATTGTTGTTGAAGAAATGAAGCTACCTATACAAAAGTCATCTATGGATGATTTTCTTGATGTAGAAGAAAAGTTGGCAATCAAAGATGAAAAGACCATACCGAATAAAGAAAAAAATTTGGAAAGAAAGGCTTGACCTAATACATTTTTGTTGGATTATTGTCATTGATGTCAAAGGGCAAGTCAGTGGCAAATTTATTAGAAGTCAAATTTTGCCAAATTTATGGCACTATTATTGAGATGTCATTGGGCAAGGAGCATGTATTCTATACATGGGCCGACCCATGTCTAGCACCCAAATTGGAGTTGTTAATGAAATAGAAAATAATATTTGGGATGACCCCCCCTCATGGTGCTGCCCCAAATTTAGGGTATTTTAATTGAAAATAAAATAAATTTATTTGGGCCTCCAAAGTGGGACGACCCCTTGATATGAGCGCCCATCTTGGGCAAGAAAAATAAAATATATTTATTGTTGTTATGGCCGACCCCCCTCGGAGGAGTCACCTCCCTTGGATGAAGAGGTGCTTTGGCAAGTATAAATAGATGCTTGAAAGGAAGTTAAATGCAATCAAGTTTCAAGGAATAATATTTTTATGAAAAGCAGAAATAAGAGGTTATTAAAGAACATTTGTACTAAATATTTTGAGCAGATTTATGGGAGCTAT